>JBBPBT010001258.1:1641460-1653922 GCA_037974875.1 Cicer bijugum | reverse complement strand
ATAATTTATAATTTATAATTTATAATTTATAATTTATAATTTATAATTTATAATTTATAATTTATAATTTATAATTTATAATTTATAATTTATAATTTATAATTTATAATTTATAATTTATAATTTATAATTTATAATTTATAATTTATAATTTATAATTTATAATTTATAATTTATAATTTATAATTTAATTCATAATGGTTGCACAAACTATAGCAAATTGTCATTCATTGTTCGTCTATATCATATTAAAGTTTTATGTGGTGCTACTGATAAGACATTTTCAATGATCATTGAGCTTCTAAATGATGCTTTTCCCCATGCTAAACTACCGGCATCTTTCTATGAAGCAAAAAAAAATGATTAAGATGTTAAGTCTAAGCTATGAGAAAATTCATGCATGTCCAAATAATTGCATGTTGTATTGGGGATCATTGGAGGATGAGAAGAGAGATAAATGTAAGAAGTGTAATATGTCTAGATGGAAATCAAATGAAAATGATGGTGGTGAAAGTCATGTAACAGATTTCCAAAAGAAAAAGAAGCCAAAACCCGCTAAAGTACTTCGATACTGCCCACTTATACCTAGGTTGAAAAGGTTATACATGTCTCCTAAAACATCAAAGCTATTGAAATGGCATGCTACAGTGGCAAACCCTGATGGATTGTTAAGGCATCCAAGAGATAGTAAAGCATGGAAAGACTTTGATTCATTGTATCCAAACTTTGCTTCAGATCCTCGTAATGTAAGACTTGGATTGGCTACAGATGGTTTCAATCCATTCGGAACTTTAAGTTCTACTTATAGTGTTTGGCCTGTGATGTTGTACCTTTATAACTACCCTCCATGGTACTGTATGAAGCAAACTTCTCTTATCATGTCAATGATAATTCCTGGCCCTAAGATGCCTGGTAATAGTATTGATCTTTACCTACAACCTTTAGTTGCAGAGTTAAAAATATTATGGAATGGTGTGGAGGCTTATGATTCATCTACGAATGAAATGTTTCATATGCGTGCTAGCTTGTTTTGCACTATTAGTGATTTTCCTGGTCTTGATAACTTATCTGGATGGAATACACACACATTGTTTGCTTGCCCATCATGTAGATTTGATACAGAATCTAAAAGGTTAAAATTTGGTAGAAAAAATTGTTTCATGGGGCATCGTCGATATTTACCACTTGATCACAAGTATAGGTACAACAAACATTCATTTGATGGATCTTTGGAGTTTAGATCTTCCCCTGCTCCAATGTCAGGTTCGGAGGTTCTTGAACAAATTGAGGAATATAGTCGCAAAAGGTCACGTGATGAGGGTACGAGTGAGGAAGGCCCACTACAATGGAAGAAAAAAAGTATCTTTTGGGATCTACCTTATTGGGAGCATAATCTTATTCGTCATTGTCTTGATCCAATGCACATAGAGAAGAATGTTTCTGATAATGTATTGTTCACGGTACTTGACGATAAAAATCGAACAAAAGACAATCTTCAAGCTTGTAAAGACTTGCAAGCAATGGGAATTAGGGAAAAGCTTCATCCATATCCTAATTCCTCTAAGTTCCCTCAATCATGCTTTAAAATGAAAAATTCAGAGAAAGATATCTTCCTACATATTCTAAAAAATGTGGTTTTTCCAGATAATTACGCATCAAACATTTCTAGATGTGTTGATGTTATTAAGCGTAAGGTATCGGGTCTTAAAAGTCATGATTCACACATTCTAATGGAACATCTTTTTCCAATTGCTTTTAGAAAAACACTTCCTAAGGAAGTTAGTTCTGTGTTGATTGAACTATGTAACTACTTTAGAGAAATATCATGCAGAGTTTTAGATGTAAAGCATTTGCAAAAACTCCAACAACGAATTGCTTTGACCCTTTGCCATATGGAAATGATATTTCCTCCATCTTTTTTCACTATTATGGTTCATTTGGTCATTCATCTTGGAGAAGAAGCAATGATTGCCGGTCCTGTGCATTATAGATGGATGTATCCTGTTGAAAGGTATATTGTATTTCGTATTAAGTTAATTATAAATTGCAATTGTTTTATGTTATTATACTTACATCCTTTCATTTTTAGAACCCTTGGCCATTTAAAATCATATGTTCGTAACAAGGCTGCACCAGAAGGTTGTATCGCTGAAGGATACATTATGGAAGAATGCCTTACATTTTGTTCAACATATTTTGAGGACGGTAATGTTGAAACAAGGTTCAATAGGCCAAGGCGCAATGATGATGACAATGGGATTTTTGCTAGCAGCGAATCCACTATTTTGTCGAATTTATTTCCTACATCAGGCAAGCCTGTTGGAGCTTCCAAGATTTTTTCGATTCCACAATTGGAGATGATCCAAGCTCATCGCTATGTATTAGCTAATTGTGAATTGGTTGATGCATTTCGGGAGTAAGTTTTATATTTTTGCATATACTTAATTATCATCTCAATATCCATTTCTATACCAAATGTACTAACCACAAATTCTTCATGTAGAAAGTGTAAGATAGAAGTTGCTAGAATGCATCGTGGCAAAAGAAATGCCTCAAGAGTTGTGGAAGAATATGTTCACAAAAATTTTCACAAATGGTTCAATGAATATGTAAGGATATCTATATATAGTTTGACTTAATTTTTCATATAAAAATCTTTTATATTTATAATTTTTATAATACTTTTTAATATATTGCTAGGTTGCAAGAAAAGATGATCCAGATATTACAATTGAAATTGAATGGCTTGCTAAAGGACCAAATAACATTGCAAGGAGATTTGATGGGTATAACATTCATGGATTTAAGTTTCGAACAATGAGCAAGGAGCAAGGATTAAGAACCCAAAATAGTGGTGTTGTTATGTCTGCTATTACTCGGAGATTTTCAATTAGAGGAGAACCTATTGAAAACTCAAGTAATGACATATATTATGGAAAATTAGTAGACATTATAGAACTTGATTACTTTGGTAAGTTAAGGGTTGTGCTATTCAAATGTATTTGGGTAGACACTAAACCTAACAAGGGAGTTAAGATAGATAAATTTGGCATAACAAGTGTAAACTTTTCTCATTTGATTCACACCGGTGTGAATGAAGTGGACGAACCATTCATCCTTGCAAGTGATGCTAGAATGGTATTTTATGTTGATGATCCGGTTGATCAAGGATGGTCTTGTGTTTGTCATATGAAGCCTAGAGATATATATGATATGGGAGAAGTGAACCTTATGGAATCACAAGAGCCAATAATGGAAGACATACCTTTTTGTGAGCAAAATGTTGAGAATATTGAAGAACTACAATTAGTGCGAGACGATATCAATGAACAAGAAAATGATGAAACAAATATTGAGGAAGATCGTAATAGTTGTAGTGATAGAGATGATTGAATAATAGTTGTAGTGATAGAGATGATAGAGATGATTTAAGTTATGAACTTTGTAATTTTGTCATATTTCTTTTGCTTTTAAATAGTATTCTATATAAGACTTCATATTTTTGGTGTTTATGTAATGCACATATTATCTTGTGAATCATTTTGAATACATTTTAGAAATATGTTTTATCTCGTTGTTAGAAAATTTTGCAGGTGTTTAATTTTATATGGGAAAAAGGCGTAGGTGTTCGGGACAAGAAATGTTAGAATGGTTACAAAGACAAGAAAATTCAAATGGGGTGGAAACTATCCAAGATCAGCCCCAACAAATCAACAACAATCATCTTGAGGATCAATTTACAGATGTAAGCTTGACATATATTTTGTTGGAGGATGATGTAGTTGAGCCTTCACCAAAGCCAAATGAAACTGAATCGCAACAAAAAGAGGAGTCATTACTTATCAAAGTTAAAGGTAAAAAATCTCATATAATTAAATTTGTTGTCTTATTTTGTGGTGGTTGTACGAATATTAATATATTATCTTAATTGAGTTATTATTATTATTTGCACACTTAGATACTTCTACTGGAGAAATTATAATTCAAAAAATGGTAGTAAATCAAGTTTGGCATCTAGAGAAATCAAAAAAGATTATGGTTGAAATTGGTGCTAATGGACAAGGCAATGATAATGGTTCAAATTTACTTGTGAGATTTCTCGGCGAACTTGCTAAAAAATCAGCATTTTGTCCTATATCTGTTGAAAGATGGGATGAAATGTCAGAAAAGAATAGTAAAGCAATTTGGAACTGCATCAAGGTTATTATCTAAACTTCGTAGAATGTTTATTTTTATTCTATTTCTTTGCATTGAAGATTGACATGTTTATATAATCTTGTAAGGATCATTTTGTTTATGATTATGCTGCTGGTATCAAATGGACATGGGCAACCCTAGGAGAAAGATGGAAGGCCTATAAATATAAGTTACGATGTAAATACTTCTACCCTAACAAAAGTAAGGAAGACCTACTTGCTATTGATCCTCCTGTGCCTGAAAATGATTGGATTGCTTTTGTTAATTACTATAAAAAACCACAAATGAAGGTATAAATTTTTGTTGCATTAATTTTACAAAGTAAACAAAGTACATTGATATTTTATGTTAAATGCATATATTGACTAGCATTTGAAAATTGTAGAAACTTAGTGAGCAAAATACGAAAAATCGAAAGATGCTTAAAGTCTCACATGCTGGGGGTAGTATGAGCAACGCAAGAAGAGCTCGTCATATGGTAAGTTAAATTCATAACTATTATTTTTGTAATATATTTAAGTATTTGTATATGAAAGTTTGATATTGATTTATATTTTATTATTATCTTAGGAGCTACAATTGAATAGACCTGTATGTCGTGCTGAGGTTATATTGTCAACTTTGCTTAAAAAGAATGGAAACTATGTGAATGAGGAAGGAAAATCCATTGCAGTAAGTAAAAAAGATAACATTGCTATTTTTTATAAAGTATTTGCTACCTTCTAGTATGGTGAAATTTATCTGACTTTTATTTCTCTATTAGGAAAAGATATCAGAGAACTTGTCTCAAGATCAAGAACGTGTTGCCACTGAAGGTGTTCCATCAAAGATTAATGCATATCCAGATGATGTCATTGGCAAAGTGTACGGAGCTGAACATTCAGGTCGAGTGCGTGGTTTAGGTGTTGGTGTTTGTCCCACGAGTGTTTTCAAGACGCGCAAATATTTCACGCAATTTGAGAGTGTTGGTAGCTCTAGCCAAAAAAATGTTGAGGAGTTACAAAAGGAAGTTCACACTTTGAAAGAAAAGCTAAATGGATATGAAGAGACTAAGGAGCAACTTTCACAAACACAAGATCAACTTAAAGTTCTCCTTAATTTTATGCAAAAGAAATTTGGTGATGAGTTACCTACTTTCAACCAAGGTTTCCCTTCACCTTAGTAATATAATTTCTTATAATATATAGAAATTGAAGATTTTTTATAATATATAGAAATTGAAGTTAATAAGAGTTTTTGCAGTTAGATCTATACTTTAAGTCACTAGCAAATATCATGTTCTATTTGTTGACATAATGATTGATATTATTAAAATGATACTCATTCATTAGTATTAGTTAGTAAACAAAATATTTACATTATGCTTTGAATTGACAGGTTCTGATTCTCATAATTAACGAGTAAAGTTCATCTTGATTTTTGGACTACAAATGGAAGAAATATGTTGCTATTCGGATTGCAAATGGAAGGAATGGATGTTTGTTGGATTGTTTTGGTTTTGCTCTAGACTATTTTGAGGTCGTCAAATATTTTTGTATGTTTTGATTAGTTTATGTATAAGATTTTAGAATGTTTGACTACTTTGATCAAAGTTTTAGAATGTTAATTAGTTATTTTTGTTGGTATAAACTATTTTATACTTTTATATTAATGATGGTTTTAGAATGTTAATTAGTTATTGTTGTTATATTGGTTAATGATGTCCTTCTTGATATTACAATGTTTGATTTGACTCTATTGTTAGAAAGTATGACAAAAACAGGAACAAACCTGTAATTGATATTAAAAAAAAAAAAACATTTAGCCACGGTTAGCCCGTAGCAAATGTCAAAATAAAATATTTGTTCATTTTATCATTTAATACGATTTTAGTCGTGGCTAACTGTAAATTAACCGTGGCTAAAAATATGTTACCACGACTCTTTTAGACGTGGCTAATATGAACTTTAACCGTGGCTAATAAATTGCGACGCCCAGCTACGCCACGGAAATGGTTAGCGTGGCTAACGTTATTTGCCACGGTCAATTGAAAATTTTGCCACGTTTAGAAACGTGGCTAAGTAGCGCTTTTTTTGTAGTGTGTTCACAAGTTTTGTAAGTCTCAAAAGCATCTTTAAACAAAGTGGGCCAACAGAAACCCGAGTCTAAGACTTTTCTTGCTATCCGTTGATGACCAAAATGTCCTCCAGTTGGAGAGGCATGACAAAAATGAAGAATGGATTGAGCCTCGTGGTGGGAAACACATCGCCTAATCACTTGGTCACTATAGATTTTCCACAGATATGGATCATCCCACACATAGTATTTGGAATCACTTTTAAGTTTGTGTGTTTGTGTTCGGGATGCATCTACAAGAAACACTCCAGCAACTAGATAATTAACTAAATCAGCAAATCAAGGAGTTACCTCACACAACTATAGCAATTGCTCATCAGGGAAGTCATCTTGAATGGGATGGGGTCCTCATCCATTTCTATTTTGCTCAAATGATCTGCCACCAAATTTTCAGCTCCACTCTTATCTTTAATCTCTAAATCAAATTTTTGGAGTAACAACATCCACCAGATCAATCTTGGTTTTGCTTCTGGTTTCTTCAACAAGAACTTCAAAGCTACATGGTCAGTAAAAAAAACTACCTTCGAACCTAACAAATATGATATAAACTTATTAAGTGCAAAAACAATAGCTAAAAATTCTTTTTTAGCGGTAGTATAATTACCTAGTGCATAATCCAAAGTTCTATAAGCATAATAAATAACATGGGTAGCCTTACCAACCCTTTGTGCAAGGACTGCTCCCACAATATAGTTAAAGGTTAGTGCTGCCTCTAAGAAATCAAACGCCTTGTTGTATTTGTCATCAAAGGTGAAACTGACATCTTTTTGCAGCAAATTCGATAGTGGAAGAGATATCTTGCTGAAATTGTAACACCCCGATTTTAAACAGCGAGAGTGTATTTTTTTTTTCAAAACAAATTCATAAACCAAAGAAATAAATAAGGAAATACCTTTGGATAAATATTTAAGTCATAACACAACGACAACTAAGTCAACATAATTTACAAGCAGTGGAATAGTTTTTGAAATAAGAATCCAAAGTATTTACACATCAAAAAGTGGTACATGGGACCCATCGAAAATAAAATGTCATGCTGACAATATTGGTATAGGTACAGTCTTCCAATTTAAAATAAACACAATCCAAAAGAAAGACATCTAGTTCCTATACGTCAACCTAATCTGATCATTCTACAAAAACTATACATCCGAAGTGATCTTCACGCGCCCCACAAGATCCTCCTAACATAGCTCCTGTCAGGTGTTTCCAACTACATTCCCATCCACAGGGTACGAACCGGTAGGATGGTCCTAGTTCTCATCTGAGGGCAAAGCCCATATTTCCATAATAGTTGTAAAGGGTTACCAACCGAAATTAACAATTAACACATAACATTTAAGTTTTTAAATGCACAAAATAACCTTTCAACTTAGCATGCACCTTAAAAGGGTTTTCCATATGCTAAACGTTTATATAATACTTGCCAAGTAAAAATGAAATCAAAATAAGGTTTTAATCAATACAAAATTAAATCAACTGACCAATCAATTGATGAATCAATTGGGCAATCGATTGTCTTACTCAAAATAAAAGTTTCTACTAAGCAAATCGATTGGGAAATCGATTTCTTAAAGGTTTTTAGTGAAACCTGTATTCTGGGTTTAAATCAATCGATTGAGAAATCGATTGGGAAATCGATTTCTTAAATGGTTTTATCAGATCTGTGTCCTGTGATTAAGAAAATAAATTGAACAATTGATTGAAATAAATAATTGAGCCACTGTAACAAGCCAAATCGATTGGAAAATCGATTTTGATAAATAGCTGACCTACTGTAACATGCCAAATTGATTGGCAAATCGATTTTGATAAAAAGTTGAGCCACTGTGACAAGCCAAATCGATTTGTTCAATATCTTTTAACAGAATCGATTGGGAAATCGATTTTTCTGAAGTTTTTCTAAACTACATAAACTGAATAAATCACGGTTACACATAACACACAATTCCAAAACGTAACACTTAGCAATTACAACACAATCACCACGACATCTTGAGTCTCGAAATAGTTTTGAAATCAATCACACTTACACACAATTTCAAACATAACACTTAGCAATTTCAACACAATCACCACGACAACTTGAGTTTCGAAATAGTTTTGCAATCAATCACACTTACACACAATTTCAAAACATAACACTTAGCAATTACAACGCAATTACCACGACATCTCAAGTTCAAACAGTCAATCATAATCTTGAATCAAACATGACTCGTGTGCCAAGCACCCTAATGCAATGCTTATATGACAAAATGCATGGACTCGGAATTCCAAACCAAAATCCTCCTCGAAGGGCCGTAAATCATAATTGTACCGCCTATCACAGGCCAAAGTACTAAATTACCGAGGTGCCACCTATCACGGGTCAGCACGATGTACTAAAAAGCGTAAATCATAAACGTACCGCCTATCACAGACCAGTACTGTTTACCAAGGTGCCACCTATCACGGGCCAGCACGATTTACTAAAAGAAAAAACGTAAATTGTAAAAGTACCGCCTATCACAGGCCAAAGTACTATTTACCGAGGTGCCACCTATCACGGGTCCACACGATTTACCAAAAACGTAAATCGTAAATGTACCGCCTATCACAGGGCAAAGTACTATTTACTGAGGTGCCACCTATCACGGGTCAGTACGATTTACCAAAAATGAAATACATGAGCATACTCTGACTCTATCCACGACAATCGTTAAGTAAATGCAGATATTAAAAGATTCTCCATTTTTAATACTCATTTAACTCTAACAATTTTCACGACAATCATTAAGTAAACAGAGATATTAAAATATTCCCCATTTCTAATACTCGTTTAACGCTAATGATTTTCAAATTCCCCGCATAGCATACTTAAACATATTCTCAAATTCAATCCACAATTCACAACAAATCACATCAGTTCATTTTTCCACAAAATTCACACAAACACATCTCAAATTTCATAAGCATTAATTATGAACACGTCAAATACGACGAACACAAATCATCACAACCCACCACTCAAACACATCAAATTTCATTTCCTCAAAATCATACATAAATGAGTTAAATTCATTTTCCACAAAACACTCATCAATATCGACAAAACCCAACTCTAAGATTTTACCCATAAAAGCATTAGATTCAATCCCCCCCCCAAATCAACACTTCAATCCTAACAAAATTCTTTTCCACACAACCACAAATAAGTTCCTAAATGCAAACTAATAGTTTGGAAGGAGCCCTTACCTTAACGATACCTTTAATGTGCGTTTACGGTACCGCGAGTAAATCCGGTAAAATCTCCGCTAGCGACGTCGCTTCTAAAGTTAGTTCACTAGCACCGTAGCATGGTGGTGAGCAACTTTCCCTTCTATCTCTTCGCGAAACGAAGCTTAAATCTAGATGAAACATGGAAGATTGTGTTTGACGGTTTTAAAATCCCTAACACCGTTTTTCTTCGTTTTTGAATCAAGGAGGAAGAATGAAGCTGAGAAATTCCTTGCTTTCTCACCTACCAAGCCTTGGGTTTCTTTTTCTTGAAGCAAAAGAAAGCAAAGAAAGCAAAAGAGGAAGGAGAAGAATGAGAGCTTCGCGAGGCAGGGGGGAGGAAAAAGGCGAAAATGTTTTTTCTTTTGCTTTTC
This sequence comes from Cicer bijugum, assembly GCA_037974875.1. Lineage (NCBI taxonomy): Eukaryota > Viridiplantae > Streptophyta > Magnoliopsida > Fabales > Fabaceae > Cicer > Cicer bijugum. The sequence goes on along the minus strand of JBBPBT010001258.1, from coordinate 1,643,978 downwards.
CTTCCTTCTATTTTCTTTTCTTTCTATTTCCTTTTCTTTTCCCTCCAAACAAATATATATATATATTAATTACTTTTAACAAATATCTCCAAAATATCTAGATATTTATTAAAATTGCCATTTCACCCATAACCTCTCCAAACCACTTTTTGTTAAAAATATCTACTATCATCGCAACTCAATTGACATATACAATTTTTAGCAACTCGAGATATTTTTAACAAAACTCCCCAGAATTAAATTCTTAGTAAAAGATTCACCGCAGTTAATTTAATTTACTCATCGACGAGTAATTTTAATCGGGCATCAAAATATCTTTTTGGTCATTTAAACTCCCAAAATATTAATAACTTTGGCTAAAAAGCCTCCGAGTTCAATAACAAAATACACTGAAATACATAAAGTATAATTTAAAATTATGGGTCTTACATTACTACCCCCCTAAAATTAGTTTCGTCCTCGAAACTTAAAGTACGAGTAGCAACCCACACTAGTTTTGTACTCAAATTCAACATACAAGTCATAACTTGTTTCTCCCAGCCTACTTGAAGAAAATGTTGCCTAACCCTTTTCATAGGGTGCTTAATAACTCTGCACCCATTCATAGTCGGTAAGGCTCGTCCATTCCATTCAACATGATTTTGTCTACTATCAACAAGAGATTAATGATGATCAGTCCCTCAATTTGTCAATAAATAACCAACAACCATGTTGGTGGCTTAGACTATCTTAACCGAATTGTAATAGCGCTCCTTGCAACTTACAACTGAGGTTACCCTAATGTACAAGCAGTTAACAATCTTTTCAAAGTCCCCTGAGTTTCCCTGATTTTCCTATAACTTTGATCCTGTCGACGAAGTAAATTTCCCATAGCTATGTCACATAGCCTCATTTGCATCCACTTGGTACAAAAGATCCACTTGGTAACAAACTAAAATACTAAGTATGACACCAACACACTGAGCACAAAACAATCACTACAGTCGAGGACTCCTAAATTTCTCCATTGTTCACAAATCCTCGATTTTTCTTTAGTCTTACAACTATGTCAACCATAATGTTCTTATCGGTATGTTATTCCAATTATAACTTTAATAATTCTATCCCCACAACTGTTTGGTGATCCAAACTTCCTCAAATATTTTCGAAATCATGCCCAAGGCTATACTACTTAGGACACACAACTTTCTTTTCAGTTTAGTACTTCATTTCAAGAGTCACATTTCCAACAAAATCCAACTTGAATTTAATTCACATATCAAGGTCTACATTTGTTTCATGCCTAACACTTCAAATTCATGCTTCACTAGAAAATTCCTTACATACTTCGCAATTATGCACAAACTCAAAAATAATTCTCCTACATCTACTGCCAACATTCATTCTGATACTTCTCAGTTTCGTTGCGTCCTTCATTTGCAACTTGATGATTATCCTTTCATTATGACAAGTCAAACGCATTGTATTCACTCCATCACTTTTCCATTTATACAAAACTTAAATTTCTACCTTGAACCTTGATACATCTTCATTATAGTGATTTCAATAAATCAAGCATCGCTAATTTCCACCTAACTTTTTCCATTTTATGCTCAATTCTTCCCTACCAAGCAAACATTTAACTCTGTTGATTGGCGAACACAATAGCAACCTCCATGACATGCACTTAAGTAGTGCTTGTATATCATTGACATACCCTTCAAATAATATTGTCTGAATTATAGGGGAGATATTTCCTTTCATCAATCTTTAACCGTCATAAGCTAGATCTCTATGTGCTGCTCCAACAAGTTTTCTTGGCACATTTTCCAAAATTTGGTTCACTCGCTGGATTCTTATTCCTTCTCAACCTTTACCGAGATATAAACTGAAAGAATCCTAACATTCGAACGTTCTAAAGAACGATTTCTCAACTGTTCCCAATATGTATTTCCTAAGAAATAATTATCTATAAACTTCATCCTCATACTTTGCAGTAAAATATCTCAGAGATCCACATACCTTTTATAATTCATCTAGTCAATGAAACACTCATTTGAAATCTTTACGCTTGACTTCCCAAGACCAACAACTAAACCATAAATCAGTTGTTACATTTCTTCTTTTTCACTTCCTATCATTGAATAATATTATAAAATTTGATCATCGAAATCTCCAAATACTGATCACCCGTATAATTTCATTCATTTCATCTTAAGATACAATACCATGTCATTTTCATCATTGACTCTTATCGTCTTAGTAATCTCACTAATTAAAACTCTTCTAATCATAACATTTTTAGTAGATCTTCAAACACTCTCATCCATAACTTGAACTATTTATCCCTTGCCTACTTCAATTATGAAAATTTTAGGCATTACTTGGTCCTCCATCCAACCTTGTGGATTTTAAATCTTCAACTAAAAAAAATCAACCATCTTAGGGTCCCAAGTCGAAGATTAGATTCATATCATCAAAACCCAACTCTAAGATTTTACCCATAAAAGCATTAGATTCATTCCCCCCCCCCCCCCCC
>JBBPBT010001258.1:1592464-1641338 GCA_037974875.1 Cicer bijugum | reverse complement strand
CCCCCCCCCCCCAAATCAACACTTCAATCCTAACAAAATTCTTTTCCACACAACCACAAATAAGTCCCTAAATGCAAACTAAAAGTTTGAAAGGAGCCCTTACCTTAACGATAGCTTTAACGTGCGTTTACCGTACCGCGAGTAAATCCGGTAAAATCTCCGCTAGCGACGTTGCTTCTAAAGTTAGTTCACTAGCACCATAGCGTGGTGGTGAGCAACTTTCCCTTCTATCTCTTCGCGAAATGAAGCTTAGATCTAGATGAAACATGGAAGATTGTGTTTGACGGTTTAAAAATCCCTAACACTGTTTTTCTTCGTTTTTGAATCAAGGAGGAAGATTGTGTTTGACGGTTTTAAAATCCCTAACACTGTTTTTCTTTGTTTTTAGCAACTCGAGATATTTTTAACAAAACTCCCCAGAATTAAATTCTTCATAAAAGATTCACCGCAGTTAATTTAATTTACTCATCGACGAGTAATTTTAATCGGGCATCAAAATATCTTTTTGGTCATTTAAACTCCCAAAATATTAATAACTTTGGCTAAAAAGCCTCCGAGTGCAATACCAAAATACACTGAAATACATAAAGTATAATTTAAAATTATGGGTCTTACAGAAATCCTTGATAAATCGCCTGTAAAAACTTGCATGGCCTAGAAAATAACGAATCTCGCAAATGCAAGGTAGATAAGACAAATTAGAAATCACATTAACTTTGGCAGGATCCACTTCAATCTCATTTTTAGAGATCACATGTCCGAAAACTATGCCTTGTTCAACCATAAAATGACATTTTTCATAATTCAACACAAGGTTAGTTTTATTACATCTACGCAAAACTCTATTTAAATTGTTCAAGCATGCATCAAATTAGGAACCATACACAGTAAAATCATCCATGAAAACTTCAATAGAATTTTCTATCAAGTCAGAGAAAATACTATTCATGCAGCGCTAGAAAGTGTCAGGAGCATTGCATAGGCCAAAGGGCATCCTCCTGTAGGCAAATGTGCCCAAAGGACAAGTGAATGCAGTCTTTTCTTGGTCTTCTTGTGCAATATGGATTTGAAAATAACCAGAAAAACTATCAAGAAAACAATAAAGTGACTTACCAGCCAAACGCTCAAGCATTTGATCAATGAATGGTAAAGGAAAATGATATTTTCAAGTTGTCTGGTTTAGTCTCCTGTAATCGATGCATACTCTCCAACTGTTCTGCACTCGTGTCAGGATAAGTTCATTATTTTCATTTTTAACCACTGTGAGTCCAGTTTTCTTTGGGACTACCTGCACTGGACTCTCCCATTGACTATCAGAGATGGGGTATATAATGCCTGCTTGCAAGAGCTTGGTCACTTCTTTTACAACATCCAAAATTAATGGGTTAAGTCGCCTTTGGGGTTGCCTGACTGATTTTACCTCGTCCTCCGGTAGTATCCTATGCATACACATGGATGGGCTAATACCAGGAATATCAGCCAAGGTCCATCCGATTGCCTTCCTGCGTTTTCTCAAAATCTGCAACAACTTCTATTCCTGTTCATCTTCAAGTTTGGCTGAAATAATCATAGGTAACTTGCCATTTCCTTCCAAATAAGCATATTTCAAATTTTTAGGAAGTGGTTTAAGCACTATAGTTGGTGGTTGTTCAATGGAAGGTACAACACCAGTGGTCGAAGCTAAGTCTGCAAAGTCAATTATGTTAGTAGAAATATCAATTTTAGTACAATGATCAACTTGCAAGGCAACTTCGATCTCAGCACACACATAGCACAATTGAGTATATGTACAAAGTTCACAAGTATAAGTATCATCAAAACCAAAACAATGAAGGAAAATCAGTGGCAAACATATTGGGGTATGTGTCATCAACCAAATCAGCAAGCAATTCAATTTGAAAAATAGAATGCTTTTCCACGGGGTGTTTCATAGCATCAAAGATGTTAAAATTTACAATGCTATCACCAAATTCCATGGATAGAGTTCCAGCATGCACATCAATTTTTGTTCTAGCAGTTTTCAAGAATGGTTTGCCTAAGATGATTGGTGCCCTGTTGGACTTATTCTCTCCCTCCATGTCCAAACTGTAAAAATTTGTAGTAAATATCAATTCATTAACTCGAACAAGTACATCCTCCACAAGTCCAGTGAGACGAGTATTGCTCCTGTTCGCCAATTGAATGGTAACACCTTTACTTTGTAAAGGTCGAAGAGCAAGAGAGTTAAAAATAGATGTAGGCATAACATTAATGGAAGCTCCTAAATCTAACATAGCATTTTCAAATTGACTATTGCCTATGGTACATGGAATGGAAAAAGTTTATGGATTTTTGCATTTCTGAGGCATGGGCTGAATGAGGGTTGAAACATTTCGCCCCATGTTTACTCTTTCATTACCTTTTAACCTTCTCTTGTGTGTGCACAAATGTTTTAGAAATTTTGCATATCATGGAATCTATTTAATTTCTTCAACAAGGGGAATGTTCACTTCCACTTTCCTAAATGTATCCAGGATCTCGTTGTCCCTATCTGCCTCGTCCGTTTTCTTAGTCTTTACTGCCCTTTGAGGAAAAGGAAGTTGTATATTTTTCTCAACATCAACAATTTCAAATATCGAAGTATCCTCGACAACCTTGTTATTTTTCATTACAGTTTCAGGTACCTTTGGTATTTCAACACCTTTCCCAGACCTCGATGTAATTGAACTGACATTGGGAGCATTTGGATTTACTACTGACTGTGCAGACAATTGGTTTGACCCTTGAGTCTGTAATTGATTTATTGAAGTGACTAGCTGACCAATCTTTGTTTCCAAATTTTGAATGGTGGAATCTGTTCGTTGTTGAAATTGGAGATTTTGGACAGCCATCTGTTTAACGAGGTCCTCTAATGAAGGTGCAGCGTTTTGCTGTTGAGGAATATTTTGTTGTTGTTGCCTAGGTTGCTATTGTACAAATGAATTCCCCCATCTCAAGTTGAGACGGTTTCTTCAACCAGGATTGTACCTGTTATATGACAGATCATAATTGGCTTGAGGATTGTATATATTTGCTGCATACGCTTGAGGAGCATCAACAATTGGGCCGTCTTGCAATGTAGGACATGAATCTGAGTAATGCTCTAGAGAAGTGCAAATACCACAAACAATTGCTTGGGTTTTACTTATTGCCAATTTTTTTACTAAAGATGTAAGCTCATCAAGTTTTCTTTCTAAATTCTTGTGGGAAGAAGCTTGAATTTCATTCACACCCTTTGTCAACACTGTTGAATTGCTTCTAGTCCTAAACTGCTGAGAATTAATGGACATGTTCTCAATCAAAGCCCTTGCCGCTTCTAGAGTCTTATCGACAAGTGCTCCCCCACTAGCAGCATCCAAAATGCTTCTATCCATAGATAGCAAGCCTTCATAAAAATATTGGCTGAGCAATTGTTCAGAAATCTGGTGATGAGGACAGCTTGACACTAATTTCTTGAATCTCTCCCTATACTCATGTAATGATTCCCTGTCAATCTGCCTGATACCACATATTTCTTTTCTAATTGAAGCAGCTCTTGAGGCAGGGAATAATTTTTCTAGAAACAATATCTTGAGATCATTCCAACTTGTAACAGAACCTGGTTAAAGGTAGTATAACCAGTCCTTGGCGGCATCTTGGAGTGAAAATGGGAAGGCTCTCAGTTTAATGTGGTCTTCTGTGACTCCTTGAGTCTTCATGGTAGAACACACAATATGGAATTCCTTCAAGTGTTTGTGGGGATCCTCACCTGCAAGACCATTAAACTTTGAAAGCAAGTGTATCAAACTAGATTTAAGTTCAAATGTTACAGTAACTTCAAGATATGTGATACATAATGCATTATAATTGACATTAGGTGCAACAAGTTGTCTTAAGATTCTATTATTCGCATCAGCCATATTTTGCAACAAGTTACCAATTTCAGTATTTAACTCTAACTCGTTAACACTAGCAGCTCTATTACGTCTACGACGTAAATGAAATGTCCTATCTATTTCAGGTTCAGGAGAATGAAGATTCACAGAACTAGCCCAAGTCATGCATCATCAGAAATTTCTGAAAATTCCAACAATGTCCCGAATGCTAAAATTGCAGTGAAAAATCAAAAATCGTATCCAATAAAATCCAAAAAATATAAAAGTACCACCAGAAATTTCTAAAAATCAAATAAAGGCAACACAAATTTTTTTTTGGGATTTTTGGAGAATATGAAAAATCAAAAAAGGGTCTAAACGAAGGAATTTGGGATTTTGACCGTCGTTTCTGTATAATACAGAGTCCTGTTCCCTGAAGGTATTCTGATTTTCTGGCGAAATTTCGGAGCAATCCGAGATAGTCGCCTAAAAACAAGGTTAATATTATTATCAGAGAATCCTCGGCAGCGGCGCCAATTTGATCCGCCGTCGCACACGAGTCAAATACAATTGATAAAATGTAAATAGAGGTAATAACTTGAATCGTTTCACAAGGACTTCTGATATAATAATAATAACCGAATTGAAAATTAAAATTAAAAAGGGGGGTTTTTTAGATTTTTTATTTATCAGATGAGCAAAATGATTAATCCACTTATTCGAGTTTCAGATATATCACAGATTCTATCAATTAGTTTAATTTTTTATTTATAATTCTATTCTTATTTGACTATAGAATTGATCAAACAAGCGTAATCAATTCTATGTGAATTTGGTTTCTTTGATTGGATTAAGCATCACAATCATCGAAATATTACAATTAACGATCAATCGTTGCAAAATTATAATTCAATTAAATTAGAAACCGAAACCAAATTCAATCAAATAAATTTAATCAATCCTATTGAAATTTAATTTAAGCAACCAAAATATCAATATATTCAAATAAACAAGAATAGAATCATGAATAAAAATCGACAATGTAACCTGAATCTAAAGGTGTTGATGAAACTCTGAACTCGTGTATTAATCTTATAATATTAGCCTGCCATGAAACTAAAATAACACTATTTATTTCTTGTAGCAATTTGAATCCTAATTTTTCCGTCCTTAGAAAAGAAACAAAACTGCAAATATATAGTACTTGAAATTGGACTTTAGGGTTTAAAAACAAGTGGTCTGTTAATTAAAATTATTTCAAAAATTTATATTACGAAATTTACAATTTCGGCCCAATAAAGTTCGGAATTGGTCTTTTCTTCCAACACACAAGTTGTAGCTCAAATATTTTTCTTTCCAACGCCTTCTCATATGTGCCAATCCGATATCCAGAGCTCAAGTTATGACCTACACAGCGAAAAAGAGTCAAAATGTAAATAATAAAATTAAAATACAAATAATATAATTATAATTCAAATTCGACCCAGAGTTTAGAACCAAGCTAAAAATATTAATCTAAGCCATAAAGAGCTTTTAAAATACCAAACTAAAAACCTCAAAATATGTGCCCAAATGTTATGATCACTGACCATCATTCTCCAGCCTGTTTTGCACGATTCAAAAGGCAATCTTAATGTGAATCGATTAAGCACATCTCTGAGATATTTGTGTGCATAAAAAATGGATCATCACAATCAAGAATGAGAAGCTATAAATTAGACATTGTTAACACAGAAGCAGAAACACATAATTTTCAGAACAATAACATTCAAAGTTCCAAAATGTCTGGTCTTTGGTCAATGTTTGACACATGAAAGCAATCATCTTTTTAACGGTCATAATAGCTGTCATCAATTTCTTTGAAGCCTATAAAAGGAACCCCAAACTCAAGGAAAAGTTAGAACTTCAAGTGCTAAAAAAATACATCACTTACTTACAATCATACTTCAAAGTCTCTCACTCATATACATAGAATCAGTTTTAATTTTTCTCATTTGATTCCTAGAATCATTCTATTGTATTTCTTTTTCAAAAGAATAAAAACTCAAACAATTGTTGAGCTTTCTCAGATTATGAAAAACATTTTAAATCATAATTGTGTATACTCAAGACTATAAGTGTTGAGCATAGTTGGAGTAGTTTGTAGAAAATGGTAAGAACCTTAATTTTAAACTCTAATTTTTGCAATTTTAGTGTATTTTGTATTAAATTGCTTAGGCATTTAGCCCAATTTTATTTCATTTTGTGAATTAGGTACTAAAAATATATTTTGTTAGAGTTTGTAATATGTTTAATATATGTATGTATTTATATATATATATATATATATATTTTGAGACTCGATTAAAAATTTTGTGGAAGAATAATTTAATTAGATTACGAAGATGTTAATACCGGACAATTTTTTTTTTTAAAATGTCACTTGTTGCAAAAAAAATTTATATCAATTAAGTTGCGGCGAGAGTAGATATTTTTATTAAATTAGATTGAGATGTGAGTGAGATGATGTGTGTAAGAGTTTAGATATTTATTTGATTTGGTTATAGTTATTTAAAAGTGTTGGTGTTAGTTTTAAAACAAAAACATGTTGAGATAATGATAACAAAATTACTTAAGAGATTATGATTGTGGTTAATGACTAATATGTGCTTTTGCGTGTATTCATATAAGAAAATAGGTTATTAATCATTAAGGCAAAAAGAAGATAAATCTGATCAAATCTGAGGATGGAAAATAGCGAGGATGGCCTAATCTTCAAATCTGCACAATATGTGTCCTCACCAGAATAAATACTTTTATTCATTAAATAAATGCACAACAATGTTAAACATTTAATAAATAAAAGTATTTGAAATAAAGAAGTTAGAAGGTCAAAAGGAAAAGGACGAGTTTAGCCATATAGCCAGATCTAAGTCTAGAGGATGACAGACTAGGCTGAGGATGGTTCAGCAAAGTTGAAAGCAACCCACCAAGCATGTGCAAAGGCTAAAATCAAACCATTTATTATGCTTGCACAAATGAATACATAAAGAAGTCAAGTAAAAGAAAGGCAACAACAAACAAACCAAAAATGGAAGATCACATGTTGTTGGCAGAGCTGATCCTCGGACTAGATGATGACAGTCCTATGTAAGAGGGTTTTCTCTTTTGTCAACATCACCTCAAAAGTTGAAATCAACCTAGTCCTTAAAGTTTTTAAAAAGGTTGCAGCTCACATGGTCAAATAAACAACTTTGCACTCTTTGATAAAAGAGAATAGACAACGACATCTCAAGATCAAGTTACAAGGAAGCTCTGCATGCGCGAGGATGGCTTCTGCCTGGCCTAGAAAAGTTGGATGGAAGTTATGTAATTATGATGAAAAACCTTGGATCTTTTGAAATGAGTTCCAATGAACATCAAAGAGCTTGGACCTCTATAAAATGCAACAAGCTCTCCATCATTAAACACACAACACAATTGCACAAAAAGATCAAGCATCTTAAAGCTATCATGAGCAATACCCATCCTCACTTCATACTTTCTTTAATCCTACACTATATCTTTGCAAATCCTTTGGGAAAGTATTAAATATCAATCACTCTCATATCACTTTGTAATTTCCTTGTGAGTTACACTTGGAAATATTTGAAAATTGATTGTAAGCTTGGTGAAGCTAAAGAATACTTAGTTTGTAATCATCCTCATCGTGAGGTCGATCTATTTGAACTTTAGTAAAATCTCACAAGGGTGTGAGGACTGGATGTAGCCATCCTTGTTGTTGTGCTGTTGTTGTTGATTTTGTTAGTAATGGTTAAAAAAAAATTAATTTTTGATGTGGTTGAATTACGTAATGAGTTATTTATAAATAAATGAGTTTTAACAGAAAAAGTTTAGAGTATTTTATTATCTCAAAATCTCGATGCTTTAATAGTCGAGTGTGTGTATGTGTGATTTGGACAATATTTGTTTTATTTAGTTTTAACTAAATAATATAGATCATTTGATTTTAAAAGTTTGGTGTGTGAAAAATATATAATTTTGGGAATTTTGTTGTGGTTGGATAAATTTTAGTTGTGAACAACTTGTTATAAATATTTATGTTTATATAGTTAGCTCTTTGAGTCTCGAAAAGGAATCGAGACCGTTGGCACCGAATTAATGGTGGCGACAACTCTAATATATTAATGTTGTTGTGGTGATTAAGTTTTTATGTGATTATGTATTCATAATTGATAATATGTGCATTATAAATTTTATTAAGGAAAATCTGTTTTGAGTATACTCTATGATAAGTTTGAAAAAATCGTTAGTGTTAAATGAGTATTAAAAATGAGAAATCTTTTAATTGCTGCATTTAGTTAATGATTATTGTGAAAAGAGTCAGAGTATGCTCATGCACTTCATAGCTTGTGGTGACCGTGATAGGCCATAGTGTTAGTGGTGACCGTGATAGGCCATAGTGCTAGTGGTGACCGCGATGGACTGCGGTGTTAAGTTGTGACCGCGATGGACTGTGGTGTTAAGTGGTGACCGTAATGGGCCACAAAGTTAAGTGGTGATAGTGATGGGCCATGGGATGGTTCCATGTGATAGTTCATGCATCTTATCCTTACGAGGATTTAACTATGTGTAAGGCATGTGATAGCTACACTCTAGTAAATCGTGCTAGCCTGTGAGAGACTGCATCTCAGTAATTAGTACTAAGGCATGTGATAGACAATACAATTATAATTTACGCCCCTTCGATGAGGGTTTTTGTTGGAAATTCCAGAATCATGCGCATTGGCATATACCCTTTGCATTAGGGTGCTTGGCACATGAGTCATGTTTGTTGTACTATCATGATTGTATATACATACATGAATTGTTGTTTGTTATTGTGTCGTAATTACTTTGAGGTGTGAATTTATGTTGATTAAGTTTCGATGTAATTAAGTGTTCATAATTGATGTTATGAATGTTTGATGTGTGATTGAGGTGTGAATTTGTGGAGATTAATTTGGTATGAGTTATGTGTTCATAATTGATATTATGAATGTTCGAAGTGTTATTGATGGACTTTGTATCATAAGTGTTAAATGATTCGGAGCCTTTTTAAAACTGAAAAACCTACAAAATTTAGCAGTTGTATTCGGCTACATGTAGTGTGTAGTCGAATACATGTCTGTAACGGTAACAGCCCGATTTTTAACACCGCGAGTGTATTTTTTTTCTTTCAAAAACTAATCAATAAAATACCAAAGCATAACACAAACGACAAATGTCATAATTAATTACATCATAATTATAACAAATTGAAAACGTTGAGACGATAAACATAAATATCCAAATATAAAATACATCGGGGCTATGAGACATATCAGACATCGCTCATACCCTTGGGGCATTCTCGGCAAACACATGCACAAGTACTGCTCCAAGAAATACTAATCCCCCCATGATCATGTCAAAAAATGGAACACAGACCCACCAAAACAGAAGTCATATGACCGTATAAGTATAGTTACAGTCATCCCAAAATGAAATAAGTACAACCACCAAAAGAAAGATATCAAGTCCCTATATAACAAAACTAATCTGATCATACTCTAGCAACTACAATAACACGGGTGACCTCCACACACTCAACATTTTTCCTTGAAGTGACTTCCCCCTTTTCATCATCTGTAGAAGGATTACTTCCTCATAAGTTAGATCCAACCACGAGATAGGTGGCTTCAGCGACGCGAAGATCTCAAAATAGTTCGTTATTTCAGCGAAAGTCAGTAAGGAATCATTCACAGAAAATTGAAGCTCTAACTCGACCCGCCTAGACAGTCCTGCAATGTCTCGCTCAACTATCATCAGCCTCTTATCCTTTTCGCCAGTCCCGGATCATCTGATGGGAAAACCCAATTTTCACAATAATTGTAAAGGGTCACCAACTGAAATTAACAAATAACATGCATAATCAAATTTGAAAAATGAACCTCTCGACTTAGTATACTTCTTGAAAGTGTTTTCATTCGCCAAACATGCATAATCAAATTTAAAAAGTGAAGTTTTTAAGAAAACTACACCGTCGTATTCGAATACAACACTCATATTCGAATACAATGCTAATTCATAAGTCAGTAGCAAAAATCATCATGTCGTATTCGAATACAGTCCTGTCGTATATGAATACATGTATTCGAATATAATCCTATCGTATTCGAATACAAGTGCGAAATCATAAGTCAATACCAAACTTTGTGCTATTGTATTCGAATACAGTCCTGTCGTATTCGAATACAATGTTAAAATTTCAATCGAAACTGAACGTTTTAAATATGTAATTGAATACAAACACCTCGTATTCGAATACAACTGCAAAATAATGCAGATTTCAATTTCGAAAATATTTCGAAATCATTCAACACTTACAACACTAATTCAATCAATCACACACATCGATTATGGCACAATCACAAACAACAACCGAGTATGTATATACAATCATCACATTATATCAAACATGACTCGCGTGCCAAGCACCCTAATGCAAAGGGTGAAAAGAGACAAAGTATGCTCAAACATGATGCGCATTGGCATATACACATTGCATTAGGGTGCTTGGCACGCGAGTCATGTTTTTTATACTATGATGATTGTATATACATACTCAGTTGTTGTTTGTTATTGTGCCGTAATTGGTTTGAGGTGCGAATTTGTGTTGAGTAAGTTTTGATGTAATTATGTGTTCATAATTGATATGAATGTTTGATGTGTGATTGAGGTGTGAATTTGTGGAGATTAATTTGGCGTGAATTATGTGTTCATAATTGATATTATGAATGTTTGAAGTGTTATAGATGAACTTTGTATTGTATGTATTAAATGATTCAGAGCCTTTTTAAAACTGAAAAAGCTGCAAAAATTTAGCTGTCGTATTCGGTTACATGCAGTGTGTAATTGAATACATGTATGTAACGTTCAATTTTTATTCAAAATTTAACTTAGTATTTGGATACGAAACCTCGTATTCAAATACAACTGAGTGATTTTTACCACTGATTTGACTTGTATTCGGCTACATCATCTTGTAGTCGAATACAAATTTGCAGTTTTTGCTACTAACTTAGCACTTGTATCCGGCTATGAAAATGCTGTATTCGAATACGACAATGCACTTTTGTCAAAAACTTCATTTTTCAACATTGTTTATGCATTTTTGACATATGAAAACTCTTTCGAGGAGTATGCTAAGACAAAAAGTTCTCTTGAGCATTTGAAACTATAAGAATTATGCTAAGTGTTATTTGTTAATTTCGGTTGGTGACCCTTTATAATTATTGTGGAAATTTGGCTTTGCCCTCAGATGATACCTAAGTTCGTTCCACCGATTGTTACCTTGAAGACAGAAACACCGTTAAGCATCCTTGACCAAGACTTGTCGATTGCTTGGGTATACAACCCCATCTCAAGCATGTGATTTGATCTAAATAGAACATTTCAAATGCTTCCATATAGGTACTCTCTATATGTGATTGATGTATGATTAATGTGCAATTGAGTGATAAATAATTTCAACGTGAATATATATATTTTGTGTGAAATTTTTGAGTTCTTAACAAATCTTTGTTGTTGTTGTTGTTGTTGATTTTGTTAGTAATGGTTTAAAAAAATTGATTTTGATGTGGTTGAGTTACGTAATGAGTTATTACTAAAAAGTTTAGATTATTTTATTAACTCAAAATCTCGGTGTTTTAATAGTCGAGTGTGTGTATGTGTGATTTGGACAATATTTGTTTTATTTAATTTTAACTAAATAATGTAGATTATTTGGTTTTAAAAGTCTGGTGTGTGAAAAAGATATAATTTTGGGAATTTTGTTGTGGTTGGATAAATTTTAGTTGTGAACAAATTGTTATAAATATTTATGTTTATGTAATTAGCTCATTGAGTCTCGAAAATGAATCGAGACCGATGGCACCAAGTTAGCGGTGGGGAGAACTCTGATATATTTATGTTTTGTTGTGCTTATGTATTCATAGCTTGTGCTACTTTAGCGATGCACATTTCATAGCATGTGGTGAACATGATGGGCCAATGTGTCAGTGGTGACTGCGATGAGCCACGGTGTTAAGTGGTGACCGTGATGTGCCATAGGATGGTTCCATGCGACAGTTGACCAATCTTATCCTTACGAGGATTTAATTGATGTGTAAGGCATATGATAGGCTACCCTATAGTAAATCATGTTATCCTGGGAGAGACTGCACCTCAGTAATTAGTACTAAGGCTTGTGATAGGCGGTACAATTATGATGCACGCCCCTTCGAGGAGGGTTTTTGTTGGAAATTCTGGAGTCATGCGCATTGGCATATACACATTGCATTAGGGTGCTTGGCACATGAGTCATGTTTGTTATACTATGGTGATTGTATATACATACTCGGTTGTTGTTTGTAATTATGTTGTAATTGGTTTGAGGTGTGAATTTGTGTTCATTAAGTTTCGAATTAATTTAGTTTTCATAATTGATATGAATGTTTGATGTGTGATTGAGGGGTGAATTTGTGGAGATTAATTTGGCATGAATTATGTGTTCATAATTGATATTATGAATGTTTGAAGTGTTTTAGATGGACTTTGTATTATATTTGTTAAATGATTCAGAGCCTTTTTAAAACTGAAAAAGCTGCAAAAATTTAGCTGTTGTATTCAGTTACATTGAGTGTGTAGTTGAATACATGTATGTAATGTTCAATTTTTATTCAAAATTTAACTTCGTAGTTGGATACGAAACCTCGTATTCGAATACAACTGAGTGATTTTGGCTACTGATCTGACTTGTATTCGGCTGCATCATCTTGTAGTTGAATACAAATGAGAAGTTTTTGCTACTCACTTAGCACTTGTATTCAACTATGAAAATGTTGTATTCAAATACAACAATGCAGTTTTATCAAAAACATTATTTTTCGACATTGTTTATGCACTTTTGACATATGAAAACTCTTTCGAGGATAAGGGGTTGATGCCAGTAGGAAGAGATATTGCAAGACCGTATAGGCATGTCAAGTCAAAGCTTCCATTTCCGGTGAATGATCCCTTATCAACTTTCACTGAAATAATAGATTGTTTTGAGATCCCAGCACCGTCGAAACCACCTATCTCATGGGTGGATCTGACTTCTGAGGAGATCGATACTTCTATTGATGATGAGGAGGAGGAGGTTACTTCGAAGATGGATATTGCATCATAAGGCACTGGCGAAGTGTGTGGAGTTCACCCATGTTATTGTAGTTGTTAGTGAATGATCATATTAGTTTGGTTGTATAGGGACTTAGTGTCTTTGGTGGTCGTACTTATTTCATTTTTGGATGATTGTATCTATAACTTAATTTATTCAGTGGGTCCATGTTCCATTTTTTTGACGTGACCATGGTAGGAATCGTATTCTTGGCGTAATGCTTTAGTGCAGGTGTCTGCCGAGAATACCCCAGGGGTATGAGCGATGTCTGATAGGTCTCATAGCCCTAGTGTATTTTCTATTTGTATATTTTGGATTATCCTCTCAAAAACTATTTCAGTTTGTTTGTATTTATGATGTAATTATTTAGAATTGCTGTTGTTTGTGTTACGACGAGTTATTTTTATTATTTGTTTTTTAAATAAAAAAAATACACCCACACTGTTGAAAATTGGGGTGTTACAAAAATCCTTTTATGGTTAAAAGTTGAAGAGTAAACTCCTATCTAAAGATTGATAGGCGACCTGCTTGAACTTCTTTCTGGGTGAAAAGGTTTAACTTTGTAACAGATCATGGTTGATTTGAACTGATGGTGTAAAACTGAGATTGTTTTGTGTTTGAACACTTAATGGAAAATCATATTGTTGTGAGGACTAGACGTAGCCTGAGTTGGGTGAACCAAGTTATATCCTTGAGTGGTATCTCTTCCCTTATCTATTTACTTTTAGTTTTTTTGATTATTGAGTTAAATAGATAAGTTAAGTTGTTGGTTTTAACTAACCAATAATGTTCTCTGTTTTCTAGTCATAAACCAAGAACGTTCTCCGTTTTCTATTTTCACAACCAAGATCAATCTTGAGTTATTTTCTTAAATTTTTAGCACAAATTTTTAAAAGGATGAATTTAAAACTCAAACCCCCTTTCTTGTAAATTGACATTTCTACTTCAATTGGCATCAGAGCTCGGTCTCTAAAGTTGAGCAGCTAACAAGTGTTAGAGGAAAATATTCAAGAAGAAGAAGTAATGTTAAAAGCCAACACGTGCTTCAAGGAAAACTTAGAAAATAATGAGGTAACCATTTTTGCACACTGCACTTTATATGAACAAACGGGAAAGGAACTTGATAATTTGCTAATTGATTCGAATTTTCTTGTTCAAAAATTTAGTTCTTTAAAAGAACAATTTTACAATGAAAAATAAGAGAAAGATAAAACTCATACTATGAATGATGAACTTAAAAATATCATTCAAAATCTGAAAGAATTGCATCTCAAAAATTTTAATATTGAAAGTAAAAAATGTTCTGCAACGCAAAAGGATAACATTCTCCTTAAAATAGAAATTGAACTTCTTAAAAATAACTTGTCAAATTTCATTATAGTTACTGAAACCTTTCAAAAAATAATGGGATCTCAAGTAGGAATATTTGATAAAGCTGGTCTTGATTTTGATAAAACTCAAAAAACATAAATGTATGAAAACTTCTTTATTCCTAAAAGAAAATAGGAGAAATGCAAACTCAAATGTTCATATTGCACTAGATTAGGACATACGGAATTTGCATGCTACTTCAAGAAAATATATTAAAAAGTCAAGAACAAAATGATCTTTAGAAAAGAAGAATGTTCTGAAACAAAAACAGAACTTTCTCTAGGAAACTTGAAAACGGGAGAACATTTTGGAACAAAAGCAGAACTTTCCTTAGAAAGTTTGAAAAAGGGAGAACATTTTTTGGAACTTTCTTTAGAAAAGTGTTCCCATTGCTCAAAGAATGGCCATTTTGAGTCAACTTGCTATTTTAAAAAGAGATCAAGTTTTAAAAAGATCTTGTAAAAGAGATCAAGCGAAAATGACATTTCACATGATTTTCTTATTAAATAACTTTCCAACAACATGGAGTTGTTGTAAAATTTTTTTTTTTGCATATTTTGATTAGCCAATACATTGCTTGATGTTTGAGTATAATATTTTGAATATGGTTTTTCAAAAAACAAAAATTGAGCTTTATTATATGGCTTTTCAAAAATATTCTTCTTCAATATATTTTATATATATATCCTTGTTTTTTACTTATTTTTGAAGGATTTCCACATGAGAATATGTGTTTCGTTTTCATGAAAAAGATTTGTCTCTTGTTGCTCATTTGAGTGTTTTCAAAACAAAAACACAAAAACTGTGAAAAAAATATTTTTTTATATGAGCAAATTTCTTATATTTTTTATCCATGTAAAAATTAATTTTTGAACAATACAAACATTTTTAGCGTAAAAACATGTTCAAATTAAAATGTTGTCTCTTGTGAAAGAGGATAAACAACAAAGAGACATCTTACTTTTGTTTTGAAATTTTGAAATATTAAAAGATATTAATTTCAGGGGGAGTTTTTAGAAAATCTTTGAAGTTAACTAATTTTTTATTTATTTTTTAAATGTGTTAAAATGATTGCATATGTTTGTATATAATTATGTCATATTGCTTTTGTTATCCTTTTCCATATCTTCTTTGCAATATTGACTATTGATCATCATACATGCTATGTTTCTTGATATTAATTGCAAACTTGAAAAGTTTATTATATGAATGTAGTGATCAGCCACATGATTTCTATGTGTAGTATATTCATGATATTGCTTTATACATTTTTACTTCAATTTTTATTCTCCAACCTTTTTGATAGATCCCAAAAAGGGGAGATTGTTGAGGAAAACACATTTTTGATGTATGTTTTAATGATAACAAACCATTTGAAATAAAAGATTAATTTTTAGGAATGATTGTCTACTAATGATTACACTTGAGTTTTGTCTAAGCATCATTAATTGCATAAATGAATAAATAAGAAGTCATTCACTTCATCAAAGTGCACAAGTATCCACTCAATAATGAAGTAATCTCAAAAGGAATATATCATATATCAATCATTCATGAGAATGATTATTACATCATTAAGATAACATCTTCATGAAAAAGGTGATCAAATACAACAATCAATGATCACA
Organism: Cicer bijugum; assembly: GCA_037974875.1. Lineage (NCBI taxonomy): Eukaryota > Viridiplantae > Streptophyta > Magnoliopsida > Fabales > Fabaceae > Cicer > Cicer bijugum. The sequence continues at coordinate 1,625,268 of JBBPBT010001258.1, read as the reverse complement.
CTATGCTATAAATTAGAAGCAAAATCATTTGAAAATGAAGCAAAAATACAAGGACATAACAGAGAATGTTCTTGACAGAAGTCAGGAAACAGATACCATTCCCCATAATTCTTAAATTTCAAGAACAAATTATCACCTCTATTGAAGAAGAAATTGCTCCTGGATTTTACATTCATGTTATTAGTATTCCACACGGGAAATACATGATTCATCTCAGCAAAGAATCAATCCAAAATGCAAGGAAGAAAATCTTGGCAAACAGCTATCAAAGATAAAAAAAAAAAAAAAAAAAAACCAGCACTCATACAAACAAAACGAAGAACTTTCTTGACAAAATGTTGGAAAACGGAGAACATTCCCCACAAATTCATTACAACAAGAATGCTTAGGTCATCTTTTAATAAAAAGAAAAGTTCTACCATTTCCAAGTACATTTCCAGTATTCTACAAGAAACATACAAAGCTCACAATTGAAATAGAATCACTCAAAAGGATCAAAGACACATTTCAAAGCAAAGGTTTCAAGATTGATAAACATTCTCTAGCTTGTTAGACATGATCTTCAGTAGAAAACATCTTCCTCTAGAATGATTAACAACTATCTCCAGAATGATAAACGTCATTCTCCCGTATGATGACATCAGTCCATAATGATACGAGCATTCTCCATTTTGTTACATCATTCTCACGCCTTATTTCATCATTCTCCATCTTTTTTTACACTATTCAAAAGGAAATCTTAATCTGAATTAATTAAGCTTATCTCTGAGATATTTATGTGCATAAAAAAAAGATCATCACAGTCAAGAATGTGAAGCTGTAGATCAGACATTGTTAACACAGAAGCAGAAATGCAGAATGTTCAAAATAGTAACACTCGAAGTTCCAAAAAGTATGGTCATTGGTCAAAGTCTGACACATGACAGCAAACACATTTTCAACGGTATAATAGTTGTCATCAATCTCCTTGAAGCCTATAAAAGGAACCCCAAGCTCAAGGAAAAGTTAGAACTTCAAGTGCTAAAAAAATCCATCACTTACTTACAATCATACTTGAAAGTCTCTTACTTACATACATAGAATCAATTTTTATTTTTCTCATTTGTTTCCTAGAATCATTTTATTGTATTTCTATTTGAAAAGAATCAAAACTCAAACAAGTGTTGAGCTTTCTCAAATTATGACAAAACATTATGAATCATAATCGTGTAAACTCGAGACTATAAGTGTCAAATATAGTTTGAGTATTTTGTAGAAAATCGTTTTATGGTTAAAAGGTGAAGAGTAAACTTCTATGGAAAGATTGATAGGTGACCTGTTTGAACTTCTTTCTGGGTGAAAAGGTTTAACTTTGTAACAGATCAAGGTTATTCAGAACTGATGGTGTAAAACCGAGATTGTTCTCTATAACACCCCAACTTTTAACAGCGCGAACGTATTTTTTTCTTTTCAAAAACCAATTAAAACCGAATTAATAAATTACCAAAGCGTAGCACAAACGACAACTGTCATAATTAATTACATAATAATTATAACATACTGAAATAGTTTTGAGACGATAAACCAAAATATCCGAATATAGAAGACACTGCGGCTATGAGACCTATCAGACATCACTCATACCCCTAGGGTATTCTCGGCACACACCTGCTCAAGTACTGCTCCAAGAAATACTAATTCCCCCATGGTCACGTCAAAAAAATGGAACATGGACCCACCAAAATAGAAGTCATCTAACCATACAAGTATAGTTACAGTCATCCCAAAGTGAAATAAGTACAGCCACCAACAGAAAGACATCAAGTCCCTATACAACAAAACTAATGTGATCATGCTCTAGCAACTACAATAACTTGGGTGACCTCCACACACTCCACAAGTGCCGTCTAACGGAGTAGCCATCTTCGAGGTAACCTCATCCTTGTCACCCGTAGAGGGATCAGTCTCCTTAGAAGTCAGATCCACCTACGAGATAGGTGGCTTTGACTGTGTCGGAACCTCAAAACAGTCTGCTACTTTAGTGACAGTCGGTAAGGGATCATTCATCGAAAGAGGAAGCTCTGAATCGCCCCATCTAGATGGCCCTGCAATCACTCGCTAGTCCTTGGTCCAACCACTGTATCCTCAACTCCAACGGTGGCCTCCACCTCAATTCTAAATGAGGAATCCTTCACATTTTCCCAAGCTCCACTCATCCCAAGCACCAATTCGGAAGGTACCAGATAATCAATCTTCTCGCTAGTGAGTTCCACAAGAGATACTGCCCCATCATTTTTACTAGTCCTCACTCCCCTCTCAGTATAAGTAGCCCTGCTTGAGGTGGGGTCATATGCTCAAGCAGTTGCGGAATCTCGGGCAGGGAAGTCTAATGATGTTTCCATCTTTAAGGTAGCAGTCGTTGGAATGAACTCGGTTATCATCGGAGGGCAAAACCCAATTTCCACAATAATTGTAAAGGGTCACCAACCGAAATTAACAAATAACACTTAGCATTTAAAATTCAAATGCACAAAATATCCTTTCAACTTAGTATACTCTTCGAGAGGGTTTTCATATGTCCGAAAATGCATAACAATGTTGAAAAATGAAGTTTTGACAAACTGCATTCTCGTAGTCAAATATAACTGAGACAATGCATATTTTCTGTTCTAAAATGGCGTTGAATCAATCAACACTTCAAACATTAATATTATCAATTATGAACACATAATTACATCGAAACTTAATCAACCCAACTTCACACCTCAAAGAAATTAAGGAAAATCACAACAACAACCGAATATGTATATACAATCATCATAGTATAACAAACATGACTCGCATGCCAAGCACTCTAATGCAATGCGTATATCCTAGAATGCATGATTCCAGAATTCCAAGCCAAAACCCTCCTCGAAGGAAGTAAATCATAATTGTACAGCCTCTCACAGACCAGTACTAACTACCAAGGTGCAATCTCTCACGGATCAACGTGATTTACTAGCGTGTAATCTCTCACAAACCAGCACGACATACAAGAGTTCAATCGCTCACAGACCAGCACGATTTTAGAATTTGGAGATTTCGAGGATCAAATTTTAGAATTTTATTCAATGGAAGAAAGTGAAAAAGAAGAAATGTAACGAATGATTTATGGTTTAGTTGTTCTTGGGAAGTCAAGTGTTAAGATTTAAAATGAGTGTTTCAGTGACTAGATGAACAATGAAAGATATGTGGGTCTTTGATATATTTTACTACAAAGTTATGAGGACGAGGATTATAGCTAATTATTTCTTAGTAAGTGCTTATTGGGAACAATTGAGAAATCGTTCTTTAGGATGTTTGATTGTTAGGATTCTTTCAATTTGTACCTCGGTGAAGGTTGAGAAGGAATAAGAATCCAGCGAGTGAACCAAATTTTGGTAAAATATTCCAAGAAAACTTATTGGAGTAGCACATAGAGATATAGCTCATGACAATTAAAGATTCATTAAAGGAATCATCTCACCCATAATTCAAACAATGTTATTATAAGGATATGCCAATGATATAAAGACACTACTTGAGTACATATCATGGGGGTTGTTATTGTGTTCGTCAATCAAAGGAGTTAAATGTTTGTTTGCTAGGAAAGAATTGAGCATGAAATGGAAAAGTTTGGTGGGAATTAGTAAGGCTTGATTTATTGAAATCACTTTAATGAAGAAAGACGAAGTATGATGGCAGATGAGCTAAGCAAATAAAGGACTCTAGATGTTGACCGTTGAATGACGGTAGAGGTAAAAAGTATTTGAGATACATTTTAGATGTAGAATATGTCATAAGAAATGTGAAAATTAGGAGGAATTAAGATTTTGTTTGAATTGTTGAAGGAATTCTCAAGGACCAGGATTACAAGCTTATTCGAAGGAAGAAAAGTTTAATAGTAAGAGGAAAGACAAAAGAAAAATTCAGTTAGGTTGGATGACATTTTGGGATATGACAAACAATGGTGTGTACCAATTGTGATTGTCAAAGAAGAGAACAATTTTTGGGAAAAGACATACAGGAGTAAGCTAAGTAATGATTTCGAAATAATAAAGAGATAATCATCGAGCTACAAAGAAAGGACCCAATGAAATTGAGAAGTGTCAGAATGAATACTGACATTAGATGTAGGAAAATTAATTTTGGGTTTGTCCAGAATTGTGAAGTATGTAGGAAATTGATTAGTGAAGCGTTAATTTAAGGTGTTAGGCATGAGACCAGTGTAGGTCTTAATTAAGTGAATGAAATTCAAGTTGGATTTTGTTGGAAACGTGACTCTTGAAATGAAGTACTAAACTAAATGGAAGTTTGTGTGTTTAAGTAGTATAGTCTTTGGCATGATTTCAAAAATATTTGAGGAAGCTTAGATCACCAACCAGATGTGGGGATAGAATTATTAAAGTTATAATTGGAATAACATACGGATAAGAACACTAAGGTTTGACGTAGTGGTGCGACTAAAGAAAAATCGAGGATTTGTGGACAATGGAGAAATTTAGGAGTTATCGGCTGTAGTGATTGTTTTGTGCTCAGTGTGTTAGTGTCATACTTAGTGTTTCGGTTTCGTATCAAGTGGATGTAAATGAGGCTATGTGACATAGCTATGGACGATTGTACTTCATCGACAAGATCAAAGTTATAGGAAAATAAGGGAAACTCAGTGGACCTTGAGAAGATTGTTGATCGCTTGTACATTAGGATAACCTTAAGTGCAAGACGAAAAGAGCGCTATTACGGTTCGGTTAAGATAGTCTAAGCCATCATCATGGTTGTTGACCATTTATTGACAAATTGAGGAAATGATCATCCTTAATCTCTTGTTGATAGTAGACAAAATCATGTTGAATGGAACGGATGAGTCTTACCGACTATGGTAGTGTATAGAGTTACTAAGCACCCTATGAAAAGGGGCACGCAACTCTTTCTTCGAGTAGGCCGGGTGAAACAAGTTGTGACTTGTATGTTGAATTTGAGTACAAACCTAGAGTGGATTGCTACTCGTACTTTAAGTTTCGAGGACGAAACTTCTTTTGGAGGGTAGTAATGTAAGACCCTTAATTTTAAATCCTAAATTATACAATTTTAGGGTATTTTGTGTTGAATTTCTTAGGCTTTTAGCCCAGTTTTTGGTATTTAGTGAATTGGATTAAAATTATTGGTCGGAGAATAATTTAATTATGTTACGAAGAATTTAATCATGAGCAGTTTGGTTAAAAATATCTCGGGTTGCTGAAAATTGTATCTGTCAATTGAGTAGCGACGAAAGTAGATATTTTTAACAAAAAGTGGTTTGGGAAGTGATAGGTGAAATGGTAATTTTATGAAGTATCTGATGTTTGTATGACCTCTGATTTGCGGAAGAATTATGATAATAATGCGGAATAATGCCTATTAAATCTATATGCGCAGCAGTTTAATAACTTTCAAATTTATTAAACACAAAACTTAATAAGGTCCCTTATATACAATTCTAATGAAATTAAAACTGTATGGATCATGGTATGAATGGAGAAATGCATCAAACAATTAATATTCAGAATATTGATTATAATGCAACTACAATTAACACGGAATCTTTATTATGCATCAATCAATATTCAATGTGTAATAATTGCGGAAACTTAAAAAGGATAAGGAAAAGAAGATAGTACTCAGAATTTTATCCTGGTTCAGCCGTCTTGTGACGACCTACATCCAGTCCTAAGATCCAACTAGATCTTAGCTTTTCCAATAGATCTTGTAGAATACGTTTACAGATTTTTCACCGTGCCTCGCACCAATCTTAAACTATTCTAACAGTTCTATCTTTCCCTCCCTGAATTCCCCAAGTTTAAGTCCCATAAACTTGACCAAGAATCCAGTCAACTTCTTCTTGTTGACAGCCTTCAACCTCAAAGAACGTCACCAGTAATAACTGGATTTTTCCAAAGTACCTAAGCAATCGTTTACAGAAAAATGGTTTACAGAAATTACAAAACAGATCAATTAACAAAGTTCTTGATCTTCATTCTTCTCAAAGCCTTCCTTCTCAATTCAATCTTTTTCAATCCTCATAGATCATCAACCTTGATTGTTCATGGCTGCAAAAGATGTTTAAAATCATGTCAGTTGAGAAAGAAATAGTGGTATCAGATTGTAATCATCATATTTGAAAATTTGTATTGTTATTGTTGTATATCATTGTATGAAGAAAAGATGTGAAAGCAGTTTATATAGTTTCTGAAAAAACAACGTATGAATCGATTTGGCCAATCGATTCATTAATGTTATAACCCACACTATTCGATATAACCAATCGATTTCGCGTATCTTGTTTTTCTTGAATCTTGAAACTGCTTACACTAATCGATTTAACGAATCGATTATTTTAACTGAGTTCTTCAGACTTGGATAACTGTACTTAATTGAATCGATGTGGCGTGTTTTGTTCCAACAACGAGATCAAAACAATCGATGTACTTGATCGATTAAACCAATACAGTCATCTATGTTTCTAAAAAGTTTTGCACCAATCGATTTAGTCAATCGATGTCACTGGTTCCAGAGACACAGTGTTTTTCACACATCGATTTGTCTAATCGATTGTAAACTAAAGTCTGAAGCTTATTTCAACTGTTGGACGATTCAATCAATTTACCACGTCGATTGATGTCAAACTTAATTTAATTGAAATAAAGAAATGGATAGTACCAATCGATAGTGTATGTTCCAGACCAACATTATTTTGAAACTTATTTTAGTAAATCGATTTGCCTAATCGATTTAGTAATCATTTGTTTGGCTCTGGGACCTTCACTCTCGATAGTGCTAATCGATGTAGACAAAAGAAATAAAAGCAGTGATAGGATTAATCGATATGTCAAATCGATTAACTTGCAAGGCATGCCACTGACTTGCGCATTTTTTAAATCCAATAAAAGTGCTAATCGATTTGTCTAATCGATGTAAGCTATCAGGTCAGTCTTTGTAATTTAAATAATCGATCTGCCTAATCGATTTGTGGCAAACAAGCTCTCTGACTTGCAAAATTTATTTTCTAATAAGTGTACCAATCGATGTGGCTAATCGATTGATAGCCTGTTTGATTTTTCATAGAGCATGCAAATCGATATGGCCTAGCGATTTATGAATCACAGACTGAACAAAAACATTTCAACCCTTTAACAGCATCGATTGGAGCAATCGATTGGCTTGTGAATCTGCAAGCTTTTGTTGATTTCTTGAATTCCAAGCATATGTCTAAAGAATGTAGGATTGAGTTGATGTTCCTGAAATTTTTCTCAGTTTGCAATGTTAGATTTATTTCAAAATGTATGTTTGTCAATAATATCAAAAACTAACAAATGTCTAACAATCTCCCCCTTTTTGATTTAAGTGACAAACATGCAATTTTAACTTGAGAAACATTTCAAAAGGAAACAAAGTAATAATAACAGTCTAGTAAGGCTCCCCCTAAGTGTGATTATCATTCTTTACGAGGGCTGGAGCTAACATAGATCTGCTACTTGCACCAGAACTACATGCTATTGGTATCACAACTGTTAGAAGAGTATCCGAGCATGTCAAAAAAAATTCAAAACTATCAGAACATATAAAATAATTCAAAACAGGTTCAAAACTAAAAGAAAACAGAAAAATATTTCCTCTCGCTGTTGCTCGTGAACTCCATCTTCTTCCTTTTCCATTCTTCTTCTTTTTCTTTTCTTTTGCTTCAAGAAAAGGAACCCAAGGCTTGGTGGGTGAGAAGACAAGGATTTCTCAACTTCATTCTTCTACTTGGATTCGAAAATGAAGAAAAACGGTGTTGGTGTTTTCAAAACCGTCAAACACAAACCTTCACTTTTCTCCTAGATCTAAGCTTCGTTTCAAGATGTGATATAAGGGAAAGTTGCTCACCATCACTCTACGGTGCTAGTCAACTAACTTTGGAAGCGAAGTCACGAGCGGAGATTTTATCGGAATTAATCGTAGTACCATAACCGCTTCTTATAGCTATCGTTAAGGTAAGAGCTCCTTCTAAACTTTTAGTTTGCAATTAGGGACTTATTTGTGGTTGTGTGGAAAATAAATTGGTTGGGTTTTAAGTGTAGATTTGGGGAAAATGAATTTAATGCTTTTATGGCTGATAGTTTGGAGATGGGTTTTTGGTGACATTGATGAGTGTTTTCATGGAAAAGGAATTTGATTCATCTATGTCTCTTGTTGTGGAAAAGAAATTTGATGTGTTTGAGTTTTGGGTTGTGAAAATTAGTTTGGCATGTGTTATGTTTGAGTTTTGTTGAAATTTGTGGTGATTGATGAATGGACTTGGTGTGGATTTTGTGGTTTTTGAATTAATCGAATTTAATGTAAATTGTGGACTAAATTTGATGTGTGTGGTGGAAATTAAATGTTTCAGTGTGCTGTGTGTGGAATTTGAAAATCGTTAGAGTTAAATGAGTATTAAAAATGGGGAATCTTTTAATATCTACATTTACTTAATGATTATCGTGAAAAATCGTTAGAGTTAAATAAGAATTAAAAATGGGGAAACTTTTAATATCTGCATTTACTTAATGATTATCATGGATAGAGTCAGAGTATGCTCAGGCATTTCATTGTACATGGCAACCAGATAGGCCATGGTGATAGTGGTGACCGGATGGGCCACGAGATGATTCCATGTGATTTGTTGGTTCATCTTATCCTTGTGGGGATTGTCGCGTCGTGTAAGGTCCGCGATAGACTGCACATTCTTGGTAAATCGTGTTGACCCGTGATAGGTGGCACATCGGTAAATAGTACTTCGGCCTGTGATAGGCGGTACATTTACGATTTACGTTTTTAGTAAATCATGTTGCCCCGTGATAAGTGGCACCTCGGTAATTTAGTACTTCGGCCTGTGATAGGCGATACAATTATGATTTAAGGACCTTCGATGAGGGTTTTGATTGGAATTCCGAGTCCATGCATTTTGGCATATACGCATTGCATTAGGGTGCTTGGCACGCGAGTCATGTTTGATTCAAGATTATGATTGAGTGTTTGAACTCAAGTGGTTATTGTGGTTGTGCCATAATTGCTAGGTGTGAATGTTTTGGATTTGTGTGTAAGTGTGTTTGATTGCAAAACCTTTTTGAAACTCAAGTTGTCATTGTGATTGTGTTATAATTGCTAAGTGTGATTGTTTGGATTTGTTCGAATGGTGACCCTTTACAACTATTCTAGAAATATGGGCATTGCCCTCAGATGCGAACCAGGACCATCCTACCGGTTAGTACCCTGTAGATGGGAAGGTAGTTGGACACACCTGACTGGAGTTGGGTCAAGAGGATCTTAGGGGGCGCGTGGAGATCACTCGGGTTGTACAGTTTTTGTAGTATGATCAAATTAGGTGGACGTATAGCGACTTGATGTCTTTCTTTTTGGTTGCATCTATTTTAATTTGGAAGATTGTACCTATACCAATATTGTCACCTTGACATTTTATTTAGTGGGTCCATGTACCACTTTTTGATGTGACGTGGGGGAGTTAAAATTCTTGAGGCATTGCTTTTGTACAGCTGTCTACCGAGAATACCCTAGGGGTATGAGCTATTTCTGATAGGCCTCATAGCCCCAGCTAGACTTTTATTTTTTTATGTGTAAATACTTTGGATTTGTATTTCATAAACTATTTTGCTGCTTGTAAATATTTGTGGACTTTGTCGTTATGTTACAACTTAAATATTTATCCAAAAGTATTTCCTTCTTTATTTCTTCGTTTTTATGAATTTCTTTTGAAAAAAAAAATACACTCCCGCTGTTAAAAATTGGGGTGTTACAATTTACTAGCATGCAGTCACTCACAGACCAGCAAGACATGCATGAGCGCAGTCGCTCATAGACCAGCACGATTTTCTAGAGTGCAATCACTCACAAATCAGCATATTCTAGAGTGCAATCTCTCACGGGTTCGCACGATGCGACAATCCCTTCAAGGATAAGATGAACCAACAATTCACATGGCATCATCCTGTGGCCCATCACGGTCATCACTATCACCATGGCCCCATCGCGATCACCATGTACTATGAAATGCATGAGCATACTCTGACTTTTTTCACCACAATCATTAAGTAAATATAGTTATTAAAATATTCCCCATTTTTAATACTCACTTAACACTAATGATTTTTCAGATACAACACAGAGCATACTCAAACATATTTGTTCACACCAATTTAAATTTTCACAAACACACATAAATCACATCTCCAAATTCCATCCACACATAAATTGAATTAAATTCATTTTCCAACAAGTCACACATAAATTTCTTCAAAAAAATTCATAATATTAATTATGAACACATCAATTTTACCAAACATGAATCACTAAAATTTTCAACCATAAATCACCACAACAACATTAATATATCAAAGTTCTCCCCACCGTTAACTTGGTGCCAACAGTCTCGATTCCTTTTCGAGACTCAGTGGGCTAACTACATAAACATAAATATTTATAACAATTTGTTCATAATAAAATTAATCCACACAAAACAAAATTCCTAAAATTAAATCTTTCTCACACACCAAACTTTTAATATCAAATAATCTATATTATTTAGTAAAAAATAAAAAAAAAATATTGTCCAAATTTCACATACACACACTCGACTATTAAAGCACCGAAGTTTTTGAGTTAATAAAATACTCTAAACATTTTTTCTTTTTAAACTCAACCCAAGAATAATTAAAAGAGTAACATTTTAAAATCTAACCATTTTTAATTTCAATCTATCTTTTTGCTCAAACTCTTTAACATAGTTAAAATTTGAATTTTTTCACAACTTTAACAACTCTAATCTTTTTGTAAAATTTCAATTTCAATTCAAACTCGTTTATTTGAAAATAACTTATTACGTAACTCAAACACATCAAATTTAATTATCGCTAATTCACACCAACAACAATCAATTCAATTCCACACCACACATATAACACCTCAATTAAATTTCAAACAATTCAAACATAACTCACACAATTTCACATGTAAATTAAATTTTTTGTAACAAGTAACATTTTTTTAAAATATGTCCGGTATTAAATTGTTCGTAACATAATTAAATTATTCTTCGAGAAATAATTTTAATAGGATCTCAAATATATATATATATATATATTAAACATATTATTAACTCTAATAAAATATGATTTTGATATTTAATTCCCTAAATTAAAATTCAATTGGTTAATTGCCTAAACAATTTAACACAAAATACCTTAAAATTGCATAAATTAGAATTTAGAAAATTAAGGGTCTTACATTCTCCATTTTAACTCTTAGTGGAATATCTCACAGTTGTGACGATTGGATGTAGCTCGAGTTGGGTGAACCATGAGATATTTTCTTAAGTTTTTAAAATGAATTTTTAAACGGATGAATTTACAATTCGAACCTCCTTTTTTTTTGTAAATTGATATTGTTACTTCAAGTTACTTGTTAAAAATTAATATAAGGTATAAAATTTTGAGTTGATCTTTTCTAAGGATAGATTTAATGTTTTGATGTATGTCAAAATTTGTGTATCTTTGTTGATTTTTCAATTTTCAATATCCATTAAAATTCTTAAATCAGAAAATATGTTTGAAAGTCATGCAATGCACTAAAAATCTTTTTCAGATTGATTTTTGACTTCATAAATCAACTCATATTCATGTAAGTCAATTTACAAAGGTCCTTAAATCAATTCGGGATGTTTGACGTAGATGAATCAATTTTATGTGATGTATGATCGACTTATCGAACTCCCTAGAAGTTGATAATTTGAATTACACAAAGAATAAAAAAATTGATGCAACTCAAGATTGAAATCCTCGATTCTTAAAAAAACTTATGAATTAGTTCATACAACCTATGAAATGAGTCACATGACCTGTAGAGTTCAATTACTTTTATTGCAAATTAGTTGTTTTTTGTTGCACTACATTGTCCTTTCTGTAACAGGCATTTTATTTTTATATTTTATGTTATTAGGAGTTGACATAATTATTCTAGAAATTGTTGGTGATAGTTACTATTGTATTATGTTATTTTAAGTTTTGATAATAATATTAATAATAACAATAATAATAATAATAATAAAAGCATGAATCAGAACCGTTAAATGGCTTAGGTTGAAATATCACGTTACCCACTTAATACTAGGTTAAAAAACCACTTTCTCCACTTTCTAAAGAAAAAACAAAATGTACGCCTTCCATTCAAAAACGCTCTGCAATACAGAAAAAAGGGTTTAGGAGAGAAAAAGGAAGGAATTCAAGAAGGAGTTAGTGATTCATCTAGCACATTTGGAGCAGACCACTACGTGAGAATTTTAATAACGACACTCATATCGGTAAGGGCATCACTCCATCCGCTTTCCTACTTGAATTATATGTGATATAAATGTATTTTGATGTTGTGTATTGGTTAAGTTTGTGTGTTATCTTCAAAATGAATATTAATAATGGATGTGTTTGACATGTTCAAATTGTAGAAAATGAATGCTATATGATACATTGTTATAGTGGATGTGCTTGACATGTTGTGGTTATTCAAGGTGATTACTTTGTGTCTAAACTAGTTTGGTTTAGGACAAGGTTGAATGATTTTGGACACTTTGGTTGAGTGATCTATATTGTTACTAACAAAAGCGTCTACATTCATGCATTCATAATTGTGTGGTGCATCCATAACTAGTTGGATCCCGAAGTTTTGTGGTGCGTCTATAGTTGGTTGGAGCCCACATATCCTTGCGGGAATTTTGAGTTAGTGGTGTTGCTTGGAAGGACCCACGAAGCCTTTGCAGGGGAGCTGATATTCCAGAATCATGCATTGATATATGATCTAACAAATAGATTGTGCATTTTGGTTGATTTGTATCTTTGGTGCGTTGTGATTTTTAATTGTTAAATGAAGTATATGATTTCTTATATTTTTACTATAACAACTATACATGCATGCATATTTGCTCTGCGTTTATTATTTGGAGATGACCCTTACATTTGACAGGATGTCACATAAAGTGTTACTTGAGTGAATAATGTCACGGTCAACCCAATAGGAGAAATGCGAGAAAGTATAATAGCATGCAGTTGGAGACTTCAAGATACTTTTGTGCTGGGGTTAAACTTGTTGGGTGAGTTTTCCACAAGCCCAAAGTTCATGACCAACTAGGATTTATATTTGGGTGGTAATACATCAAAAGTTTTGGCTCTAGGAGTTTCTTTTGCTTAATGTGTTAAATTTACTTTTAGTAATTGCAAATATTTTGCTTCATTATTTTTGAAAATATAACTAAAAATGTTATTAATGAATGTTAAGGTAAATGAGTATTTAAGATAATCATAAATAAATAAATAAAAATAAATTTGTATTTCTACGTTTAGAATTTCATCTGTCTCGTAAAAGCGGGATGTTACACTTTCTTAATTAAATGTTATGTGTTAAATATCAATGTGCCCCTTTCTTATAAGCTTAGACACTTTCATTCATTCTTCTTTAATCACAACTTTTCCTATACTTAATATTTTGATAGATATCAAAACTAGTTTTATTTAGTTATATAATTTTGTATTCCTTTGTTAATACTCCAATTCTTAATATTTGTAGATGCTCTAGAATCAAAAAAAGTATCATGACAATCTCATTTTATCACGTATAACATTAGATAACATTAGATGCATGTTAACATTGGTACAACCTTGAAGTTTGTATTATTCTTAATTTGATACAAAATTTAATAACTAAAACAAATCTTTCAATTTATATATTTAGCTCTATTTAATGATTAAATAAGAATAATTCCACGTCGTTAATGTTGTAGTCATTCATCTTATCTTCCAATTGTGCTTAATTGGACCCTAATCCAATATCTATAACACTATATACGTTTAGAATCAAAGGAACTCAAATAGCAACCTTTTATGTATCATTGAAACATCAAATGCGTTTTTATCATCTTTAGATTTCGAATTGACTTAAGGCTATTTATATCACTAATATTGTACAATTTTGTCTTAGATTTCCAACGGCGTAAAGAACACATCAAAAGGCTCTTGTAGCTCAAGTTATGGTCAAAACAGTAAAGCATTGTAGTTGTTGCCGCTGTAATAAAAACTGAGATGTTTGTGATTTTTAGTTTTAAATGTGTCCCAAATTTATCTACACAACTTGGATCCTTATTTAGCTCACCAAACTCTACCTAATTGACCTAGAACCACTCAATAAACCTATTTAAAGTCCAAATTGAAAGTCAATTTTATTTTTAAATTGGACTTGAGCATAACGATCCTATAAAAATTGAGATACTTAGAGTAAATCTTAATACACTTAAAAGTACACGTTAGATTAAAAAATGGTCATAGCTTTAAAAATATAATTGAACTTGAGCACAACGATTATGCAAAAACTAAAAACAATTTATTTTTAAAAAATATACTATTCACCATATATACATGTCAAATATTGTGTCTACAATTTGAATTCAAATATTTATTTTTAAATATATTAGTGACAATGTCTCACATATGTATAGACAAAAATAAAAATTAAACTTAAATAAAGTAGTTGCTTGTACTTCCGAGAAACAAATATAGTCCCTCCAAAAAAAATCCGCATATTAAAAAATCAACAATTTTTATTGGTATTGAAAAATAAATAAATCAACTTCCAAAATTACACTTAAAATACATTGTAAATATAAAAATATTAATTATGGCATTGAAAATAGAAGTAGAAAAATTTAAATTGAATGAAGGCTTTTATGAAAAAATAATAATATTTAATATAGTAAAGATTATTGAAAGTTACTTATATTTTAAATCATAAAAGACTAGTTTGTTTTTGCTTATGATCGAAACCAGCGAGCGTATATATGTTCAAAACAATGGTAATTAATTTCTCCATATTCCATGAAAACTCACAAGTGGCAACAACAACTTATTTAATTTTTAAAGAAAAGAAACTACCACAATTTTATTTTTTCTATTGAATTTGATCTAAATAAAAATAGAAACGCGATAACAAAAAATACACAAAAAATACAAAAAATTTCTAATTTGCAAGAACTCGAGAGGAACATCAATAAATATATGACAACAAATTGATCAAATAAAAACGCATAGAAAACACAAATATTTTAGCGTGGAAACCCATCAATGTAAGAGTAAAAAATCACGGTTCGTCCAGACCAAAAAAATAGTTTCACTATAATAAAAATAAGGATACAATAGAGTCTTAAAATGATGCACAAATTATGGCTACAACCAGCCAAAATAAATATTAAAGCTTACAAATAAAAAACAAGAAGATGATAAGCACCCCAAAAACTGCTACTATGCAAGCCCCATTTCTCCCTCTCCATACGTCATTTCGCCAATCCGACAATTGAAAACGAAGACCTGTATGTTGTGAATATGTTGTCTAAGAATCAACCTGATCCAACGGTTACGAATGTGCAATCAATGTTTTCTGATTCAAGTTTGATAAATTTAGGAATAGAGTTTACTCTTCTCTTTTATCTTTTGGTGGCTACTTTTTCATTTTTAAATATTATCTCTTACAATTCTAATCACACTCATCTATACTTGAATAAGTGAGGCACATAATGGACTACACCATTTTGGTCTTTCTCCACATAAGAACGGAGCCTAATACCTATGATATCTCTCCATCACAACTATATGGAGATAATCGCTAAACCAACGATATCAAAACAAGTTTCAAACTTCCTTTTTGATAATATTTTAGTCATCATATCAGAACCATTATAATTCGCATGAACTTTAGCCAATTCCAACAAATTAAGCTTCCAAAACATCGCATATCCAATGATACCTAACATCAATGTGTTTGGATCAACTATGAAATGTCGAATTCTTTCCAAGATGAATAGCACTTTGACTATAGATAAATAATATTAGTTTTCCTAAATAAACTCAAGCTCCTGCAAGAATTTATTTGCATGTTCTGATAATGGCAATGAACTATGCCTCAATTGTAGACAATTTTACACATTTATGTAATATGGACTGCCTAGTCACAACTCGCTTTGCAAATTTAATCATGTAGCCTAAAGTGAACTTTCTCGAATCAATATCTCTAGCCATATCTAAGTCGGAGTACCCCACCAAAATAGATGTGTCACCTCCAAAACAAAGCCTTATATATGTAGTACCACAAAGATACCTCAAAATCCATTCTCAACATTCCAATGCTCTCTACTTGGATTTGACAAAAATGTACTAACTGTACCAACAATATACGGAATATTTGGCATTGCATACATCAAACTACCCACAACAGATGCATAAGGAATTCGTTCCATGATTCTTTTCTCATCTTTACAAGAAGGACTTTATTTAAAATTCAACATAAAATGAGTAGCAAGAGGAGTACTTACAACCTTAGAGTTTTCCATCTGAAATCTTTGCAACACTCTCTCAATATAGTGTTCTTATGACACCCAACGTTTTTTTGTCATTTATGTCACACATGGTTTGATTGCTAAGAATCTATTTAGATGCTCCCATGTCTATCATGGCAAATGACTCGCTTAACTTTTTCTGTAACATATCAATCTTAGAGATATTTTTCCCAACAATAAACATGTCATCAACATAAAATACGGGATAATGAAATCATCGTTAGAAAATTTTCTAACAAATATACAATGGTCGGAAATAGTCTCGATTTATCATTGGTCACATATAACATAATCAAACATTTTATATCACTTTCTTAGAGCTTGCTGCAAACCATATAAACTCTTTCTCAATCTACACACTTAATCTTCCTTGTCTTTAATAACAAAACTATCAGGTTGCTTCATGTAAATCTCTTCCTCCAAATCACCATGAAGGAAAGTCGTTCTTACATCTATTAGCTCTACATCTAAGTCAAAAGTAGCTGTCAAACTCAACACACTTTTAATTGATGAAATTTTTACTATAAGTGAGAAAACATCATTAAAATCAACACCTTTTCTTTGGTGGAAACCTTTCACCACTAATTTGATTTTATACCTCAAAGACTTTGAGTTACTCTTAAGCTTCACTCTATAGATCCACCTGTTTTCCAAAGCCCTTTTGCCTTTTGGAAACTTCACCAAATCATAAGTGTGATCATCATGGAAGGATTTCATCTCATCATGCATTGCATCCGACCACTTTTGACTTTCTTCACTTTCCATGGCTTCTCAAAAACATTCAGATTCCCCTTCATAGTCAAATTCACATATTAATCAGAAACATAACTTACAGATGGTTACGCATGGCAATAGGGCTGGTTTGAGGCAAATTTTGTCTCCCCCACCCCCGCACCCGATTAATCTGAGAAAACATGCGCCCGCTCCTTTTTTTTTTAGCAAGTGTGCAATTTATACATTCATCCCTGCCTGCAACAGGGTTTGGGCTTTCCCGCCCACACCCACACCGATTCATATATATAAAATTATAGATTAGTAGAATTAATATAATAAATTAATTATTATTAGAAAGTAATAAAATTAAAAAAAAATATCTATAGAGATGAGATTATAATTTTTAATATTTAAAAAATATGTCGTATATTCAATTTGTACATGTATATAAAATTTTAAAATTACAGTAATATTACTAGTGGGGCAGGTTCAGGTGCAGGTACGGGGTGGATATCAACACCCCCAAACCCGTCCTCGCCCTTGAATTTTAATTTTGGGGAAAACTTGCACCCACATCAATTCAAAGTGGGTTTTTCCTCTTGAATCAAGACGAGTTCGGGTGGATGTCCGCAGGTGCATGTTATGTTGTCATCCCTATAAATGGTTGTCTCTACCTCTTAGACCTCCTAATTTGGCTTTAAGATTACTCAAAAACATCATTAAGATACTCATAATGTGACAACTTATGATCTTCACTTGTTGGAACATTTACCTCGTCTCCAAGTTGATGATCGTCAACACAATCATGTGGCTCACTTACAATTAATAATATCGAAATCAGGAATAGGTGACCAAATTGGATCACCACTAGCCAAGATGTTATCTCTCTGAAGTGTTGTCTTCTCCACCTTATCAATGTCTTCAATTGTTTGGTCTTCCATGAACACTACATCATGACTTCTAATAATATTTTTCTTTATATGATTATACAACTTGTAGCCAAATTTATCATCACCATAACCAATGAAGATACACTGCTTTGACTTTATATCCAACTTGGATATTTCATCCTTCGGAACATGCATAAAACCATAGTTTCCTAGAACAATCATCATAAAAAGTAACAAAATAAAGTGAACCACTAAAAGATTTTACCTTTAAAGGGTCACAAATGTTAGAATGGACCAACTGAAGAAACTTTCACTTATAGAGGGAGGATTCCTTTTGAAGGATACTTTGGTTTGTTTACCAACTATGCAGTGAAAACTCCAAATCTACATTCTTCAATCTTGGAAGCACATCCTTTAGGGATAAACAATTTAACCCCTTTTCACCGATATTGCTAAGCCTTTGGTGCCACATAGATGATTCCTTATCCACGACATTTACAATGTCTTTAGCAACCAAAGCTTTTGTCTAATATAGTTCACTATTTTTTTCTCGTCTAGTCAAATTGAAACGAACATTGGGAGCATGTTAGACTCCTTTAAGCAACAATGGCATTCTCATGTTGGTTTGCAAGCATACATCACCAAAACACCAATTACCTTAGATACACCATCATTATCCATCTTCAACACTCCAAATTTACGTGAAATATAAGATGTGAAGAACTTATTCCTCGGTGAAACATGTAGTTTAACATCTATAGAACAGAAGAACACAAGAAAATGGGGGTTTGAATTATGTTCTTATAACTTTTACGTTGTTATATTAAAAGTAAAGAAGATAATGCACAAGTGTGAAAATAGAGTAGAGAGACACAACACTTTAAACTAGTTCATCACCAAAATGGTAGACACGTCCAGTACCTTCAACTTGAAGGATTAAATACACTAATTTTTTGTTGAATTAGACTTACACCTGAACACCTACAAGTCACACTGATTGTGTTCAATTTTCTCAATCTTCTAGCTTAGTACAATCAATTTGTTAAGGAAGGAAACTGTTACTGGACCAAATTACAGTAAAAAAATATCGGAGTTTTTCTAAATAAGCCCTTTCAAATAATGTTTACAATTTTTGCTTTAAAAAGAAATCTCTTAGCACTAAAAGGATGATAACAACAATACATATATGAATGTAACTTGTTGCTTGTATTTTGTGTATTCTTAGTGTTGTTGTGTGTTTCTTCGTTGAGGGGGGCACATAATTCATATAGTAGAATTAGGATTTTCTGATCATTGTACTGATTACAAAAAATCATAATAATCCATGGAGTTTTGCATCTTATCTTTGCAGAATGATTTGATAGAGAGACTTTCAAGAAAAGACTGAACTTATATTAATTTGGTGTGTCAATTTGAAATAGTTGAAAACCAGAGGGAACGATGGTTAGAGAGTGTCTTGGGATATTTAAACAAACAGTTGATTTATGATGTGTATCAAAGGATTCTCATTGTGCTTTGTCTTCAGAGTGTTGACTTTTTAGAGTGTTGACTTTTTCAAAGCGTTGACTTTTCCAAAGCATGGATTTTTATAGTACGTTGATTTTTTTCAGAGTGTTGACTTTTTTAGAAGATGGAACTTCAAAGTTAGACGATCTGACTGTTGGAACCAAGTTGGTTTTATACTTAAAGTTTTGATGATGACAAAATTATTTTATGAGAACAATATATTTGACTTCCCAAAGTATGAAAGAAGATTCGTTTAATTGAAGAAAATTTAAAATAAGATTTTATTCAAATTTATAATTGAATAAAATCTAAAGAAGATTTGATTCATATTTATAATTAAATAAAGTCTAAAATAAGATTTGATTTAGATTTATAATCGAAGAAAATCTTTGATCTAGTAGAAAAGAAGATATGGTCAAGATTTGAAGAATATTTGATTAAATTTACCTACAATAAACTACAAACATAAGAAATCTAAAGAATTTACAAACTCAATATGAATAAAATACAAATAGAAACAATTTGAAGAATTTACAAACTCAATTTGAACAAGATACAATTCATAATTAAACAAGGACTAAATTGAAGCCCAAATTTTAACTGTAAATCGATACTCAAGGCTGAAAAAAGAAGACGAGCATCGAAAAATAGAAAAGAGTATAAGAACTGTAGCTCAAAACTCCACATTCATCTTAGAGTTCAAAGAGAGAAACACTTGTTCATGTTAGAAACAATTTCTAAGTGTTTTTTCTTAGTTAGAAACAATTTCTAAGTGTTTTTTCTTAGAGTGTGAAAGTTATTATTATTATTATCAGTTTTGTTAGAAGAAAACACTTAAAGTTCCAATCTTTTGTATCCAACTCGATAGTGATTTACTTGATTGAAGTAACAATTTTAATTACAAGGAATGGGGATTGTAATGTGTCACATATCTTTTTAGTAGTGTTGCATTCTTCAACTCTTTCACTTTCTTCCCTACTTAAAGCACATGATAAAAATAATTGAGCCTTCGAGTTTAGAAGTACCATAGATTTTTCTTCTGTTGTCCAATCTAGTTCTTTTTTTTAGCAGATGTTGAATTAGTTTGGTCAACTCTTGGTATGAAATCTCCATCTATAATGATGTACCACATACATGTGTCTTGTTATTTTACAAACAGCTTCATTTTACTTTTCCATAAACAGTAATATGTGTCATCAAAGTATGGTGGTGTGTTTGATGACCCTCCTTCAGCAAGGTACTTGGCTTTTGACATTTTCTTCCTGAATCTTTTACTCTAACACTTTTTAGGTGTTAATCCTTATAGACTCACTCTGATGCCAATTGAAATATCAATGTCACTTGCAAGGAAGGGAGGTTTGAATTGTAATTACCCTTTTTTAAGAATTCATGTTAAAACTAATAGTATTTAACTCAAGATTGATCTTGGTTATAAACGAATACGTTCTTAGGTATATTTAACTTATCTATTTAAAATATGATTAGAAGATAAAAAGTAAATAAAGATAAGGGAAGTGATATCACATAATGATATATCCAGGTTCACCCAACACGGGTTACATCCAGTCCTCAAAACTGTGAGATTTTCCATTAAGTGCTCAAAGCCTTTTCAAATCAATCTTGATATGTTACAACATATTACCTTTCAACCTAGAAAGGATTTCAACTGGATTTTTACCTTTCAATCTTTAAAAAGGATTTTTACATATTACCTTTTAATGGTAAAAGGATTTTTACAAATTACTCAAACAATTTCAACAATATAGTTTTGAGTTACAAAATGAATATTTAAAGAAGTTGATATAATCATAATAAGCCCAACTCGTGTTTGAGATTAGATTCGTGGATTAGAACACAGTAAAATTGATTCGAATATTTAGTTAAGAATTAAACTAAATCTTGTAAAATGATTGAAAAGCTTAATAGATTTCGAATATGATTGTATGAGTAGTGTATTGTTTTGCACTTGAAGCTGTGATGTATCAT
This sequence comes from Cicer bijugum, assembly GCA_037974875.1. Lineage (NCBI taxonomy): Eukaryota > Viridiplantae > Streptophyta > Magnoliopsida > Fabales > Fabaceae > Cicer > Cicer bijugum. The sequence goes on along the minus strand of JBBPBT010001258.1, from coordinate 1,603,734 downwards.
TCATCTTGATGCTTCTTTAATAGACTTCAAGAAGGCTTATAACAACTCATTTGGCCGTTGAGAATCGCCTGGTTGTCATGTGTTAGTAAGTGAATAAGATTAGCCTTAGAGCATGAATGTTCTTGCAAATTAAGAACGATCTACATTTCTGCTTCGAGGAGGGTTTTGGTTTGGAATTCCAAGTCCATGCATTTTGGCATATACACATTGCATTAGAGTTCTTGGCACACGAGCCGTGTTTGAATCAAGTTATGATTGAGTGTTATGTATTGATATTGTGTTTATCCGTGAGAGACTGCACAGGTGTTTGTCCGTGAGAGACTACACCCTGGTAAATTGTGATTTGTTGGTTCATTTTGTCTGTGTGGGGATTGTCGCGTCAAGATGATTCCATGTGATTTGTCGGTTCATCTTGTCCGTGTGGGTATTGTGTTATAAGTGCTAAGTGTTATGTTTTGGAATTGTGTGATAGCATGTTTAATTGCAAAACTATTTCGAAACTCATGATGTTGTAGTGATTGTGTTCTAAGTGTTAAATGTTATGTTTTGGAATTGTGTGATAGCATGTTTGATTGCAAAACTATTCCGAAGCTCAATTTGTCGTGGTAATTGTGTGGGAATTGCTAAGTGTTAAGATTTGGAGTTGTGTATGAATGTGATTGAGTTAGTTTATGTATTTTTGGAAGAATTTACAGGGGAATTGATTTTCCAATCGATTTGATGAGTTACAGGGACTTCGCAAATTTGCCAAAATCGATTTACCCAATCGATTTTGTAATATGTTTTTCAAAACCATTTAAGAAATCGATTTAGCAAATCGATTGAATTCATTACAGGAGCTCAACAAAATTGACGAAATCGATTTGGTAAATCGATTGGCTTCAATACAGGGGCTCAGTTTTTCATTCAATCGATTTCCACAATCGATTGATTTAAGCCCAGAGTTCAATTTTCACTAAAAACTTTCAGGAAATCGATTTCCCTAATCGATTGGCTCAGTTGAAATTCTTATTTTGAGTTAGATAATCGATTGTTCAATTGGTTCATCAATGGATTGGCCAGTTGTTTAATTACTTGATTGATTTGAGACTTATTTTGATTTCATTCTCATTTGGTAAGCATTATATGAACTTTTAGCATATGGAAAACCCTTTTAAGGTGCATGCTAAGTGGAAAGGTTATTCTGTGCATTTAAAAACTTAAATGTTATGTGTTAATTGTTAATTTCGGTTGGTGACCCTTTACAACTATTGTGGAAATCTGGGCTTTGCCCTCAGATGAGAACCAGGACCATCCTACCAGTCCGTACCCTGTGGATGGGGACGTAGTTGGAAACTCCTGGCTGGAGCTATGTCAGGAGGATCTTGCAGGACGCGTGAAGATCACTCAGGATGTATAGTTTTGTGGAATGATCAGATTAGGTTGACATAGAGGGAACATATGTCTTTACTAATATTGTCAGCATGACAGTTTATTTTCAATGGGTTCCATGTACCATTTTTTTGAGGTGTAAATACTTTGGATTCATATTTTGAAAAACTTTTCCGCTGCTTATAAATTGAAATGACTTAAATATTTATCCAAAGGTATTTCCTTATTTATTTCTCTGTTTTATTTTAATTTCTTTTGAAAAAAAAAATACACCCTCGCTTTGAAAATCGGGGTGTTACAGAATGTAACCTTGGGCCACAACTATAGCTTTGTTTCTAACAACTTCATCTTTCTCGTTGAGTTTATATCTAAAAACCCAATTGGTTTCGATTGGCTTATTTTCTATGGGTCTGTAGACTAGATCCCATACATCATTTCTTTTGAATTGATTCAACTCTTCTTTCATAACAAGAATTCATCCATCATTTGATATTGCTTTGTCTATGGACGTTACTTCAATTTCAACGAGTAGTCCAAACAAAGATGTCTCCTTAAGAGCATATATGGTTTTCAAATGATCATTTGCATTGCCTATGATCAACGACTATGGAAGAGATGACTTATATTTCCATCCAAACATGGACTTTTGATTCTCTTTACCTGAGTTGTATGGTGGATCTTCTTGTTCACTTTGGATTGGATTTGCATTTCTTTAGTTTTATCTAGTTCTTCTGATGTAGTTAGTTCCTCTATAGTTTGTAAATCTACAAAGTCTACATCTAGCTTTGACTTTTAAGGGTCAAGCTTTTTGCCATCAAACTTGATATGGATTGATTCCTCAACAATAAGTTTTCTTTGGTGTATACTTTATCAACTTTAGACCTTTCAGAGTATCCCAAAAAGATGCACTTTTGAGATCGCGAGTCAAACTTACCGAGATTATCTATAATGTTTAAGCTACATAAAACACATCCAAACTAATGAAAATAAGAAATGTTGTGCATGATTCCTTTCCAAAATTCATCTGGAGGCTTATTGAGAATATATCTTATATAAATTCTATTTTGACTGTAACATGCAGTGTTCATTTCTTCTTCTAAAAGTGTTTGACAATGTTCATTTTGTGAATCATGGTGCGTGCAACCTTCTTAAAGAGATCTGTTTTTCTTTTCTACAACACCATTTTGTTGGGATGTTCTAGGAGAAGAAAATTGATGTAAGATGTCATTCTCTTCACACAAAAATTTTGAAAGCTTGTTTTCGAAATCACATCCATGATCACTACGAATCATTATTATACAAAAAAAAAAATTCATTTTGCACATGTTTGTAGAAGGTAGTGTATATTTTATGTGACCCATCTTTATGCTTTAGGAATTTTACCCTTGTCCATCTAAAATAGTCATCAATATAAAGAATCCATACTTTTTACTACTGATAGACGCAGTTTTACAAGGCCAAAAAGATCAATATGGAATAGTTCAAGTGGTCTAGAAGGGGAAACAACGTTTTTATAAGAAAAAGAATATTTTGTTTGTTTCCTTTTTTGACATGCTTCATAAAGAACATTTGAGTTGTACTTAAGATTAGGAAAACCTTTGACTAATTAAAGTATTAAGTTTGAGATTAACCTCAAGTTGGCATGTCCTAATCTCTTGTGTTATATTAGTTGTTCATCTCTTACGGACACAAGACACTTGACTATAGCAAATTTATTTTGCAAATGTTATTTTTCTTTTGGCTAGTAAACAGTATGGATCCATCTGTTTGACTAATTTCCTTACAGGACTTTTGATTGAAGACCACATCGTAACCACTGTCACTTAATTGACCTATGTTTACTAGATTATGCATTAGTCTTTTTACAAATTAAACACTCTTAATAGAGAGAAGTGAACCATTACCTATTGTGTCGTGTCCAATGATCTTACCTATTTGATCACCTCCAAATCCTACAAATTCTCTATTCATGTGGGTCAGGTCTTGGAACATAGACTTTTCTCCTGTCATATGTTGTGAGCATCCATTGTCCAAATACCATGACTGGTGTTTCAACTTTTTTTCTAAGGATATATGCAAGATAGATTATTTTATCTTTAGGTACCTAAATTTGGTTAGGTCCTGGTTTGTTAGCGTTTAAAGGCATCTTGTCTTTCCATGTTTTCGACATAGGACAAGTTACACAATTACGAATCTAAGGTTCTTTTGTTGTTTTTTTTCAAAGCCTATGTTGCATTTACTATTTTTGCTAACACCAAAGATAATAGAAGCTTGTTTACTTATGTCTATGCCTTTACCTAGAAACTCTTGAAAGGCCATTTTATACTTAACAGAGTTGTGTACTTTATTCTCTGAGGTTTTAGAAACCTTTTCTTTCAGAATTAGGTTTTCTCTTTTTAGATTTTCAAAATCTTTTTCAAGAGACTTGCATTTAATTATTTAGATGCCATGAATTTTTCTAAGAAACTTAAGTTTTGAAGAGACCTTATGATTTTTGTCTAGAAACTTGTTTAGCATATTAATGAGTTCACTACGAGATAAGTCAAAGAATACTTCAACTTCTTCATCAGTAACCTTAGAGTTAGAGTCAGACTCGGCATCAGCCATCAAAGTCATATTCTACATGTTCTTCATCTTCATCAAATGATTCATCAGAGTCATCCATGTAGCCATAAGACCTTTCTTCCTGGTCTTGAAGTATTTCTTATGGGATTTACCTTTCACAAGTGTAGGACATTCTAATTTGAAATGACCTGGTTCCTTGAATTCATAGCAGACGAGTTTTCTTTTGTCTTGCTTTTCATTTCCTTCTCTACTATGTTGGATATTCTTAAATCTCTTTTGAGAAAATATTTCTTTCTGTTGTTCCACATGTGTTGGATTTTTCTTGAGATAAAGGACAACTCTTCATTATCGGAGTCTTCACTCTGATCTTCTATTTCTCTTTCCTCTAATCATCCATGGGATTTAAGAGTCATGGATTTCGACCTTTGCTAGAGCTCATCTCCAACTAGTTCAATCTCATGGGATCTGAGTGAACTCATAAGCACTTCCAAAGGTAGTTTGTTAAGAAACTTCGTTTCTTGAATAGTTGTAACCTTTGGTCTCCACTTTCTAGGAAGACTTATGAGTATCTTTTTGACATGGTCATCAGTAGTGTAACTCTTCTGGAAAGCTTTCAGTCCAGAAACCAAAGTTTGGAATCAACCGAATATTTTTTTCAATTTCTTCTTCATCTTCTTCCATCTGAAAGAGTTCATACTTTATAACGAGAAGATTAGCTTTGGCTTCCTATACCTTTTTTTTCCCTTCATATTTGAGAACTAGAGGATCAAAGAGACTTTTAGCTGTTTCTTTGTTCCTGCATTTTTCAAACTCCTTAAAGGTGATATCGTTCATCATGAAGGTTATATCTTTATAATGCATTTTTTATTGTTTTTGCTAATGAGCATCAAAGATTTTTCTCGATATATTAGCACCAGCAGCATCTTTAGGAGCTTCATAGCCATCTTCAATTATTTCCCAGTGTGTAGGTTCGTGAGTTATAAAAAAAAATTATGAGTGTGTATTTTCAGTACTCAAATCTCTCTCCATCAAATAGAGGAGGTCTAGTAATGTTTCCCCGATAACTTCTTCGCCAAAGTTAGCCATACGGGATAGAGATCCTTGAATTGTGTTTTTAGTTTCTTTTACGCTACTATACTCAAAGTAAATAAGATAATACACGAGTGTGAAAAAATAGTGGAGACACAACAACTTATCTTGGTTTACTACCAAAACAGTAGTTATGTCCAGTCCCTTCAACATAAAGGTAATCCACTAAATTGTCAATGAATTAGACTTACACTTGAACACCTATTAGTCACATTGACTGTATTCAATCTTCTCAACCTTCTAGCTTTGTACATTCAAGTTATTGATGAAGGAAGCCACTACTGGCCTAGGTTACAATAAAACAATATGGCGATTTGTCTAAGTAAGCTTTTGCACATAGTGTTTACAATTTTTGCTTCAAAAAAAAAACTCTCTTAGCACTAAAAGCATAATAACAACAGTACAAATATGATTATAGCTTGCATATTGTGTATTGTTCGTTGTTGTTATGTGTTTCTTCATTGAGGGAGGAAAGATCTTTATAGAGTACAATTAGGGTTTCTGGTTGTTGTATTAATTGTGGAAAATCAGGATAATCCATGAAGTTTCGCAATGTATCTTTTCAAAATGATTGGTAGAGAGACTTTCCAAAATAGACTGATCTTGTATTGATTTGGCATTTTTGTTTGAAATGGTTGAAAACCAAATCGAATGATGGTCAAAGAGTGTCTTGAGATCTTTAGTCAAGTAGCAAGTTCATGATATGTATCAGAGAATGCGCAAATTGAAATATCTTCAAAGTGTTGACTTTTTCATAGTGTTGCTTTTTTCCAAGCACTGACTTTTCAATAGTGTTGATTTTTTTATAGCGTTGACTTTTTTCATAGGACGTAACTTCAGAGTCAGATGCTCGATGTGATTGTTAGAGGCAAAGCCATAAGAACTCTTGTTATGCTAATCAAGGGCAAACTATCATAATTCACATTTGAGTTCATTAGACGCAAAAGTGTTGCAACAATACTTTGGGCTATCAGAGGATTGCAATGCAATGTCGATTTGCATATCAGACATTTTTTATAAAAAGAAAAGCAACACATGTTGTATTTTTGTCTTCGTCTACATATCAAAGGATACACCGAGATTCCGTTGACTGAACATGTGAATTTGAACCTGCACACTTAAACTTAACGTTAGAGTATCAAATTGTTCACACAAACGATTTTGTTATCATCAAAACAGGTGAATGGATTATTTCTTCAAATCAACTTCGTTCCAACAGCACCACTTTCAATTATCCACATGCTCTTACAAATACAAGATTAACTGACTCATGGTCACGAAGAACAATAAGATCGCCACTAGTAGCAATAGTAATATGGTCATCATCATTATCATCATCACAACTTCTTTGTTTTTGCTTACCTTTCTTTTCTTTATTCTCTTTTTTCCACATAAAACAATTCTTCTATATGTGCCTTGTTCTATGACAATAATGACATTCCATATTTTTGTATTGGACTTGTTTCTACTATTTTCTCTACAACTCGTCGATTATTTTTTCTGACTTCTCCCCCTATATTTAGTGATAAGAACTTCAGATTGAGATGAAGAACCATGTGTCTTCCTTCTCATCTCCTCATTCAAAACACCACCATTAGTTGTTTCCAAATAAACAACACTTTTAAGAGTTGAACTCGTTATAGAAACCCAAAATGTCTCCCAAGACTCTGGTAAAGATAACAATAGAAACATACTCAAAAGCTTATCATCAAACTTGATACCCATTCCTGAAATCTGACCAATGAGCCCTTGAAATTCACTCAAATGGTCCAAAACAGAAGTCCCTTCATCATACTTCAAACTTATGAAACTATTCAGTAAGAAACATTTATTATTCCCTAATTTAGAGGCAAACAAAATTTGTATCTTCTCCCACATAGTTTTTGCATTTGTCTCATTACCAATATGAATATAAATATTATCTTCTACATATTGCCTAACAAAACCACATACATGTTGATGTTCATAGTCCCATTATTCCATAGATTTACCATCCGACTTGTTAGCACCAAAATAGGAAGATGCATTTTCTTCACAAATAATAAATATATCATCTTACCCTTCCACAAATGGTAATTAGAACAATTCCAGCATACAATCTTTATATTCATATTTTGCTCCATCCTCCAAGCAAGTCAAATAGTCCTTTTAATCAAGAGCTCTGATGCCACTCATATGTGAATAAACACATAAATTCGATAACAAGCAATACGCAGTGAATATAAAATTCTTTGAACTTGCAAGAACTCGTGAAGAGCAACAACAAATATATGACAACAAATCGATAAAATAAAACCATGTAAAGAACACTAATATTTTAATGTAGACAACTTTGCAATGCAAGAGTAAAAAACCATGGATCGTCTAGAACAAATAAATAGTCCTACTATAACCAAAATAAGGGTACAAAAGAATAACAAGAAGTAAAGGTGGAAATGAATAAGAAGAAGATGAAAAACACCCCCAAAAAACTATTACTGTGTGAGCATTGTTTCTCCTTCTCTAGATGTTTTTTTGTTGATCTGACCGTTGAAAATGAAAACGTACATGTTGTGAATTTGTTGTCTAGAATCAGCCTGATCCAACCGTTAACGAATGTGCGCTTAGTGTTTTCTGAGGCGGGTGTGGAAAAATCAAAAATAGAGTTTACTTTTCGCTTGTCTCTTTTGATGGTTGCCTTTATTTTCTTCCAAAGTACTATCTAATAAAACTCGTCTCCACTTAATAAACTACAAAATTTGGATATTTCTTTACATAGGAAAGAAACTCAATATGTAACATAATTAAGTCATATTGAATGAATAGTAATTAAGATAGAGAAACCGCTTGACCATGTAATAGTTTGTTCTATCGTGCAAATAATGCAAAAGTTTGCTTGTACACTCTAGCCCGAGGTAAGATCATCTCCAACGGTAGCCAAATAAGTTCGTCTATTAGTGTGTAATTTTGTAACTTTTAGTTTTTGGGCAAGTTTATCGTTAGAGTTGTGTCAAATTGTCATCATGGTGCTCTCACGAAGGAATGATACTTTTATAATTTAATAATAATAAAATTATGATCGATAATGGGTCATATGTAATTAATCTAGATTGAGTTCACCGTTGGAGTAAAAAATGTATGAGTTGCTCCAAAATGATGTGACACAGTAGATTTTATTTAATAAACTCGTGTTGAGTTCACCGTCGGAGATCCTTTAAATAGTTCGGCTAAGTCGAAAGAAAGAAATGTGAGAGTTTAGCCTATTAATTGATTTGACTTTAGGGGAGCCGATTAAATGTTTTGCTTTGTGAGGAAAAAGCGGACATAGTTCACGCACGGTGCAAGAGGCAAGGAACTTTCAACAAGTATGGACCGCCTCCTTTTGAGGGTGATTGTCGGAAATCGTCTTCCGACATGAAAAAGGATCCACTAGGATGTCTTAAATGTCTCCAAAAGTATAAAGGGCTCATGAGTAATGATAATTAATTACTATTATGAATATGAAGAGGCTACACTTGAAAAACACATAGCAATGAAACCTCACACTTGCCAATACCAGGCAGCACTGTCAATGGACATGGCATATCAAAGAAAAACCAAGATATGTTGATTATCTTTTTAGTCATTTATTTCTAGATTCACAAAATTGATCTTTTAATTTTAAAAGTCAATAGTTTTAGTTTATATATTTTATTTTTTAATTAAAAGTGATGATATAAAATATTTAAATAATATGATATATGATACGATAATGTAAAATGATTAACGCTTATAAAATTGAAATTAAATATTATAAAAATTTAATTTTTTAATTTCGAAATTTTTCATATTTTTAACTTAATTAATAACATATGAATAATTAATGCATCTAAATAATTTTATATTATAAAATTCTATATTCTGTTATTTAAAATATGTCAAATTGTGTAAAAATTTAAGAGAGATACTAAAATTGTCGACTTTTAAAATAAATAAACTAATTCTATAAATTAATAATAATCAAATGACTAAAATTACAATTAAATCTTTTTTATTTTTTTTTATCACATCATCAATATATAACATCTATCAAACTACTCATATTTTTCTCTATCTCATGGTGTCAACTAGGTGTATCAGGGTTTATCGATATTTTTTCAATCAAGAAATACTGAGGAAATATCATAATATGGGGAAAAGGTGAAAGCTTATAGGCTAAAACAATTAATTAATTAATTAACTATTGGTAAGAGCTAGTGGATGTAAAAGTGGAAGAAATCGATTTTGCTGAGAGGAAAGTGGCGGATATTCAGAAATATAGAATAAAGACTCAAACTATTTTAATTAAAAAGAACACAAAGATTTAATTGATCTTGAAAATTAAAAGAAAAATAACAATAATCTATAATATTATAAGTATTATAATGAAGTGATGAAAATGATCTATAATATTTTTATATAAAAAATGTTTGTTCGTAAAGTAAAAGAAATAAAGGTGGAATGCATAAAAATATAAGAAAAAACTATAATGAGAGCAATGATTAAAGAAAATTAGATAAAGAATGGTGAAGGTAAAATCTATTTTCTATTATGGAAACGAAATGTTTAAAACTGTATTAAATAAAAACTAAATTTCTACTAATATAAAAAGTAACTTGTGGTGGCAAGAGCATTTCACCTTGCCGTAAAATAAAGTTTATATTATTATAATATATAAATTAAAGCTTACATAAATAATTAGCTTCTGTAAAATGCAAAAAAAATTATTTTAATTTTTATGAAATGATTTTTTAGTTTAAATTCGTACAAAATACAAATATTTTTGTTTTAATCTATGATATATAACACTTTTAATTTTTTTACAGTTGATTAATTAATAATTTTAAATTTAATTCCTATGAAATTAAAGAAATTTGAGGAAGATAAACTAATAAGTCCAATAATGAACAATATGAAATAAAATCGATCATATATTACCTTCCTTTACAAAACATTTGAGTTCAATGTTGTGCTCTATACAAAAACATAACCTAATTAATGTGATTTTCCTCAACAATGAATCCTAGCTAACGTCTTATGTAGGGATGGGAATAGGCTAGGCTGTCCGTAGGGGCCTATAGCCTGGCCTACTTATGGTCTGGTCTGGCCTGGCCTATTTAATAAAAAGGTTAGGCTCATGCTGTTTTTAAAGCCTATTTATTTAAATAGGTCAGGCTCAGACTTATAAAAAAGCCTGTTAGACCTAACAGGCCGGCCTATATATATTTATTATTTATTAATATTATTAATATTATTTTTTATTATTATATTAATAATATTATTTTCTATTTTAAATTATATCAATTAGGCAATCACTTACTAATCATTCCATATTCAGTAGTCGTTCCATATTCGGTAGTAGTTCTATATTTGGTAGTCGTTTTATATTCGGTAACCGTTCAATTAGTCAATCACTTAGTAGTTGTTCCTTATTTGTTTAAGAAGTAATAATGAATTCGTTTAAAAAGGCTTTTAAAAAGGCTTTCAAGCTAGGCCAAACTATTAAAAAGGTCAGGCTTAGGCCGAAAAAAAAGCCTATGATAGGTCGTAGGCCAGGCTTAGGCCGAAAAAATAAATCGTAGGCCAGGCTCAGGTCTTTCAAAGCCTAGTCTGACCTGGCCTATTCCCACCCCTAGTCTTATGTGTTAATTTTATAGGCATTATGTTGCAGGGTCCACAGTAATGATAGAAATGTTCCAAGATGCATCACATATTTTGACACATTTAAATTTAAAATTTTAAGACCTTATATATAAAATATTACTTCTATATATTTAATATTTAATTTATTTTTAACCAAGACTTAACTACACACTTGAACGCAAGACATTATATTAATTAATCATAGGTTTTGTAAGTGAAAAAACTAATAATAAAAATTGAAATGAAAATAATCCATGAATTCGAATTTACACCTCAACGTCATTAAATATTTCTTCAAAAGTTCAAATCATAGAATCTAAATTAATCATTTGTCCACATACTATCTTTTAGAAATGGCAATTTTATATATAAATGCCAGTTAAATTCTTATTTTTCTTTATTTAGCTTTAAGAAAAAATTATTTGAAATTTTATAAATATCAACCAATAATATAATTAATTAAAAATTAGTGAATTTAATTCAACATCAATTTATATTGTTATATTCTCTCTTTTATTTTTTCTTCTTCTTATTAATAAGAAATTTGTGTAATTGTATGAGTGATGGGTCATTGTTATTTTATAGTATGTATTATGTTTAGATTT
>JBBPBT010001258.1:1565508-1586946 GCA_037974875.1 Cicer bijugum | reverse complement strand
TTTTTCAATATGATTTTATCCTATGGGTTTTTCTAATAAATTTATTAATAAGGTAATTTCTTATACAAAGAATGTTGTACACTTTTTTCCTTCGGTACAATTTTGTCTCATTAAAGTTTTCTTAATAATATTTTAATGAAACAAATTCTTAAAAGTCATCCACGGAGGAGTGTTGCAAGTATTTTTATTATTTGATGGACGACTATCTTCTTACATAAAAGTTATTAGATATTAGATATTTTTAGTCCAAAAAGAAATTATTGGATTTATCTCTTATTAATAAGATTTTTGTAGCAATTAAAGATAACCTTAGAGAGGAAATTAAAAAGTTATTGGATTTATCTCCTATTAAAAAAACTCTTGTAACAATGTAAAGATAATCTTGGATAACAAATTATAGAGACTCTTCTCAATTCTATCTTTCTCCATTTTCTCTATTCTAGTATATATCTTATAGTAATTTTGGTTAATTTCATAATAAATCAATTTTATAATAAATTGACTTTATAAATTAAAACTAAGATGATTATCTAGTTTAAATCATTAATTGGACAAACTACCAACCTTCGTAACAGGCTATTTTTGTGAATGGGTATAAGAATTGAGTCTAGTCCTCAAATGTACAAGACATAGACATAGTCAAGTCAACAAACTAGCAATGCTAAACATCCACAACTGAATACAAACTAGCAATGCTAAACATCCACAGTTAAAAGCCGACATTTTCATGCAGGAAGTTATGTATACTCTGATGGCTCTATTGGTAAGATCACCTTGAATCTTCATCATCCTCATCCTCATCGTTGCTTACACCTTGACCTTCATAATCATCAAAATCCTCATCAAACAATGGATCAGATGTACCATCTTTAGCAAAACGATTATGTTCATCATCCACATCCTCGTCATCGTCTGACAATTCATTACTAGAGCAGCCATGCTTGCTTTCTTCTGATTCAGACTCAGAATCTTCATCTTCTTCCGAAATCTCGTCCGGATAATCATTAGCTGGATTGTCTTCGGCTACAATTGATATTTGCCAAGTGTAAACGAATTTTCAATCAATTGTAATCTAAATTAAAGGTAAAGATGAGAAAAAAAACACAAGGAAATACCATTTGAGTCATCAGTTTCATAATCCGAATTGTCAGGCCCATCATAAAAATCTTCCTCATCAACTTGAACTCTAAGTCGACAATACACAACAGTGTCAAGTAGCAAGAATAAGAAACCAGACTAAATGTGTATAGACAATACTCACAATGGATAAGAATATGTAGCCTCTGCTTCGACGATCATCTCATCCGTCACAGTGTAGAGGTCATAAACATATTCCTCTGTATATATAAGACAATGCATCATAACCATGTAAATAAAAACAGTTTAGATATATAAGAGAATAGGTCAGCAACCACAATAATTTCAAATCATTTATTGCAAGTGTTGATAACACTCCAAAATATATTTATTTTTTCTTTATTGACCTAGAAAATATTTTTGCCAAAGTACATGATGTCCAATCATATGTCAATTACTTAAATAAGTGCAACTTGATGGAAAAGTAGCAAGATCGGTAGCGTTTTAATGGTAGTTTGCAACTAAACAACAACCTTGTTTGGAATGAGCACTTATATCAGCTTCAATATCTGCAGCAGCATCAGGAATAACCTCTTTTAGTAAAGGGAGGAAACTACACAAAAGTTTTTTATCCTCCAAGGAGATATCTCTGCATTTATCACAGGATAAGTGTTTTTCTATGACAATGGTCCATAGACAAAGATAAACAAAACTTCAATGAAATACTTACTCCTGTTGCACCTCTCTAGTGTTTTCTTCATTGTCAACACGAACAATGTCATAGAACTGGCATATTTCTTGTAATGCATTTTCACCTTCTGTCCCCTTGTTACCTTTCCTGCTCTTCCATATTTGCTCAAAACGAGCATCTTTAGCTGAAGACTGCGAGAAAGAATGAGGCGTAAAACTTTGTTGCAAGGAAACTTATAGAAATTACTTCAATGTTAAAATATTAATCCCTCCTCTTATCATACTAGGTTATTTCTAAAATATTAAGAAGCTATAAATTAAAGAAAGAGAACAACAATTTCATCAAATTAACCTTTTTAAGCACTGGTGTTCATTATTATAAAAATACAAAGTAGAGGATAATGACTTGGGAGTAACATTGAAAAAATAATTAATCTTAGTTGCAATGAAAAATGAAAATGACACTGATTTTGGGATAAATATTTTTGCAAATGTGATACTTTTGATGCGACAGAGACAGTGATGTACTCCAAAATCTACAACTACCATAAACAGAACTCCCAAGTCATATATAAATGAGTGAAAGTTTGGCTTCTCTAATCTTATTGTTGAATGAGAGAAAACGAGAGACATATAGTGAAATTGTGTGTCTAAACTGCACAACGGAGTCGGTTTTATATAGGTTCAAGACAATAAATACAAAAATAAGTATGGAAGATACTGATAGGATTGCTAGTCAAGCAAGGCTTCCTATTAGGAAGGTGTATGAAAGAAGGAACCAAACTTAATTTCTAGGTTGATAGATTCTGTTAGTTGTTGAGTTGTGCCAGCTGTAAATCCTAACTGATTAGTTAGGATGGTTAGTATAAATAACAGAAGCATAGTCTTCCATAGGGAGGTAGTTAGAGAGTTAATTGGTTGGGGCTGAATTGCAGGGCAATTCAGTTAACAAATCTGTAACTGCTATGCTATTCAATTGTGACAAAATTAATAATACATTCTTGAGAGAAACCCTTCTTGATTTTCTTTAATTCATCTTTTCTATTCAGTTTTCTTCAGTTTTACAATTCTGTTTTAACACTGGTATCAGAGCACCGATCTGGTGCCCTGAGTTCGCTTTCTTCTACTGCACATTGCATGAAGACAAGAAGCATGGTGAGAGATTCGAGCGATTGGGAGCAGGAGCGCGAGGAATGGCGCATACGATTGGAGTTGGCAGAGGCGCGCGCCAAATGCACAGAGGATCAATTGGCTGCACTCGCGGCCAAGATTGATTCCAGCGGCAGCGGTGGTAGATCCCTGGGTGAACACGTTGAGCGCGACCGGTGGAGGAAGATGGAGATCCCGATTTTCTCAGGTGACGATGCATACGGTTGGACGCACCGTTTGGAACAATTCTTCAAATTGCGAAGCATTCTCGAGGAGAAGTTGCGTGCCACTTTGGTGGCCATGGAGGGTAGAGCATTGAACTGGTACTACTGGTGGGCTAGGTGCAATCTTGAACCAACTTGGGACGGGTTCAAGCTAGCGGTGGTTCGCAGGTTTCAACCTTCAATGGTACAAAGTCCCTTTGAGTTGTTGCTGGCACTCAAACAAACAGGGACAGTGGTGGAATTTGTGGAGGCAGTTAGAGAGTTAATTGGTTGGGACTGAATTGCTGGGCAATTCAGTTAGCAATTCTGTAACTGTCATTCTATTCATTTGTGTCAGAATTAATAATACATTCTTGAGAGAAACCCTTCTTGATTTTCTTTAATTCATCTTTGCTGTTAGTTTTCTTTAGTTTTACTATTCAGTTTTAACAGATACTATCCTTATTTACATGATATGATGTGATATGTAATAAATACAAATATCATAAATATATTTTCATCACTTCCCCTCAAGCTAGAGCATATAAATCATATGCATCAAACTTGTTACATATAACTGATTCGAGAACCTCTTAGGAACTTAGTGAATACATCTGCCAATTGATCATTGAAATTAACAAATCTAGTATTGATGTCGCCTGATTTGATCTTCTCCCTTACAAAGTGACAATCTATCTCAATATGCTTGGTCCTCTCATGAAAAATCGGATTAGAGGCAATGTGCAATACTGCTTGATTATCACAGATTATTGTCATTTGTGTTGCCTCTTCAAATTGAAGCTCTTTGAGTAACTGTTTCAACCAAATGAGCTCACAAGTCACTAATGCCATAGCCATGTATTCAACTTCAGCACTAGATCTTGCAACTACTCTATGTTTCTTACTCTTCCAAGATATTAAGTTTCCTCCAACAAGTACACAATACCCATAAGTGGATCGCCTATCAATGGTTGAGTCTGCCCAATTGGCATCTGAACAACCAACTATCTGAGTATGTCCCATTTTCATAAACTAGACCTTTTCCTGGAGCCCTTTTAATGTATTTCAAGATTCATATCACAACATCCCAGTGTTCTTGGTAAGGAGAGTTTAAGAATTAGCTTACTACACTGACTGCAAAAGAAATGTTTGGACGAGTGACTATGAGGTAATTTAATTTACCAACCAATCTTTTGTATCTCCCGGAATATGAAAATGGCTCCCCATGATTAGTTAGAAGTTTGACATTTGGATCCATAGGAGTGTCAACCAACTGGACATTCAATAAACATGTCTCTTCAAGAATATCCATGACATATTTTCTTTGTGAAATTACTAAGTCGTCCTTGGACTACCTCAATATCCAAAAAGTAGAGTAGCTTGCCAAAATCTTTAGTTTGAAACTGATGAGATAAATATTGTTTCAACTAAGAGTATACCCTGCTAATCCCTACCAGTTATGACAATATCATCTACATAGACAATCAAGTAAATGCACGCTTGGGTTGAGTGGCGATAAAAAAGAGAATGATCAACTTCATTTTAAATCATACCAAAATGTTGCACTGTTGTGCTAAATCTGTCAATCCAAGCTCGAGAAGACTATTTAAGACCATAGAGAGACCTGTGAAGTCGAAAAACTATGGTAGAGGACTTCCTCTGAGAAACAAACATAGGTGGTTGCTTCATATACACTTCTTCTTCAAAGTCATCATGCAAAAAAACATTTTTAATGTCAAGTTGGTGTAGAGACTAATGTCTGATGGCTGCAATAGAAAGGAGTAGTCGAACAAATGCCATCTTAGCCATAGGTGAGAAAGTATCACCGAAATCGAGACCAAAAATTTGAGTGTACCTTTTGGCCACCAAAAGAGTTTTAAAACGAACAATCTTACCATCAGGACCAACTTTCACCGTATAAAGCCATCGACAACCTACTAAAGACTTTCCAGATGGTAAAGGAACCAATTCTCAGGTACCACTACTGTGAAGTCCCCACATCTCATCAATCATTGCTTGTCTCTACTCTGGGTGGGATAAAGCTTCATTTGGAGATTTAGGAATAGAAACAAAAGACAAGGAAGACAAACAAGTATAATGTAAAGGAGAAAGACGATGGTAACTCAAATTAATATAATAAGGGAATGGGTTACGAGTAGGACGTATACCTTTACAAATAGCAATAGGAATATCAAGGTCTGAATCAAATAAAGGAGGAGGAGGTGGCGGCGAAGGAGCATCTGGAATGACCTCGGTATCAAGAACACGTGTAAAGACATGTACCATCGATGGTGGTTGACAACGACAATATGTCTGAAGAGGTTATAGGAGGAGTCTCAAGTGGAACAACGGGATGAGCCACTGGAGGTATCTCAGGTGGGACATACATAATAAGCTCCAGTGGTAAAAGAGAAGATGAAACAAACTCTGGTAGGTCCACAGGAATAGTTGCAGACAGAGGGTCAGGAAGCAACTCATAGTATGAAACGGATTCAAAAAATGTGACATTAGCCAATATGAGATATCGTCAAAGAGTAGGAGAATAACAACAATAACTTTTTTGGGACAAATGATAACCAAGATAGACACATTTTAGTGATCGAACTGAAAGTTTGTCAAGACTGGGTGTGAGATTGTGGACAAAACATGTAGACTTGAAGACACGAAGATGAAGTGAGTGAAGATGGGTACGAGGGAAGAGGATCCAGTGAGGGGCTTTGTTATCAAGAACAGACGAAGGCATGCGATTTATAAGATAACACGTCGTTAGCACAACATCGCCACAAAAGCAAGATGGTACATTACCATGAAGGAGAGTACGAGTGGTTTCAATAACATGTCAATTTTTGCGTTCGGCTACCCCATTGTGTTGAGATGTATGAGCACAAGACGTTTGATGAAGAATTTCGTTAGAGGTCATAAAATTTTGAAATTGATGGGACAAATATTCACAGACATTATACGCAAAGTGCGAATAGATATACCAAATTGAGTTTTAATTTCCTTGTAAAATTGTTCAACAATAGAAGATAATTCAAATTTATTTTTCATTAAAAATAACCATGAACAACAGAAAAAATTATCAATAAAAGTAACAAAGTATCTAGACTCGAGTGGAAATAGTACGAGAAGGACCCCAAACATCTAAGTGAACTATAGCAAACGGAGACGAAACTCGTTTATTGGCTCGACCAGAGAAATTCTACGAGTGTGTTTCCCTAACTAACACGATTCACAATTTAAGCTAGATAATTTGGTTAGATTAGGTACTAACTATTGAAGTTTGGGAAGACTCAAATGACCTAACTGAGCATGTATAGTAAGAGGAGAATATGTCGTCCTGATATTCGATCTTGCAAAGTAACATTGCAATTAGTAAATGTAACAACACAATCATCAGAACGAGTCAATCGACTGATAGAAATTAAATTAAATGGGCATCCAAGCACATAAAGGACATATGTAACTAACAAGAGAAGGGATGATTTGGACAGTGTCAGTCCCTTGAGACTGTGTTTGGGAACCATTGGTTGAGACTATCCTAGGTAAATGATCAGAAGTTGTGAAAGTGATAAACCAGAATTGGGACACGAAAAAAAAATCTCACCAAATGACACTGGGTCCCCACGTAATCACGATATAGGGTTGTCTCTTAATAGACTTTATATACCATGTTGAATGAGAGACATATAGTAAAACCGTGTGTCTGAATTACACAACTGAGTCGGTTTTATATAGGCTTAAAGCAATAAATACAAAAATAAATATGAGAGATATTATCCCTATTTACATGATATGATGTGATATGTAATAAATACAAAGATCATAAATATATTTTCAACACTTGTCATCTCAGACTTGTCATCTCAGACAGTAAGGATTTTTTATTGACAAAAGAAATGATGCACTTCTAACTCTTAAGTGATGACACAAACATATATTATCCAATAACCATAGAAAAAATTTTAGTTGTTTTTGAATAGAAGAATTTGGAATAAATAAGATTTGAAATAGAAAGAGTAGTTGACTGCAACTAGACAAGAAACAATTTTTCCTATACACTGTGATTAATACTTTAATTTGAGAAGGTAGATATAGTTGAAAGCAACTAGGAAAATCAAATAAAATGAAAATCTACAGCATAACAACAAAAACAACATAAAAATAGGAACAATTCCAAAGCCAATCAGAGCATCAGACAGAATTTCAGTATGGGGACTGTAAGTTGGAAGTAGTGTAAAGGGATGTAAGTAAATAAAGGATGCAAGGGCATGTCTGAAGTATACAGAAGAGACTTCAACACAATTTCTAACTGAAGAATGAAGTATATAAATTATAATCCCTTAAGAAAGAATATTAATAAGTGTCCAAACATATGTCCATACAACAATCGGAGAAATAAGGGCATGTTACAAACCTCTTTTTCTTGTTTAGCTTTAAACAAGAGCTGATCTTGCTTCTGTGGACATGAAAAATAGGAAATAATGAAAGATAACATGATTAGAAATGTAAAGCATGTTTGTAAAAACACAATTGGGAAGCGACAGATTCATGGCTTTAAGCATGAATAATCACACGTGTTTGTGCACATGGAGAAAAACAAGGGGCAGAGAAGTCAAGAAGAACGGACTTACATTAAATTTTTTGAAGAAGTTCTTCCTTTCCTCAATTTTTGACTTAGATTCAGAGGCACTTGTGGAACCAGGTTCCTTAAAAAACAGTCAATCAACAAGGTGATAATGTATTCATTTAATTAAAGCATAGTGCAATGATGATTAAAATTTTCCACCTATTGAGAAGACCAAATGATAGCACATTGGAAACAAAAAAGCAAAACACCAAAAATTTGCTACGAGAAATAGCAGATAGTGTTTCATGCAAATAGCTATCGGAAGTCACATAGCAGTTGAAATAAATCAATTATATATAAATAATAAAAGCATACTGCATACAAATAGAAAAGCAGCATAAACATTAATTTTTTTTAAAAGTGACAAATTAAACTCTAAAGCTTGACAAAAACGGAGTATGATGAGAAGAGAAGAAAATGGAGGTAAAGGGAGAAGAAAGAACCAGTTTATGTAGAGGTTTACCATTTGGGTGTTAGGTCATGATTATATAAGAGTCAATTCTCACGACTCTCCAGTTTTTCTTTTATAAATATTTTAAAAGTGGTCATGTTTCACATGCTTCTTTTTTAGTGTTATCATTTAAAAAAGAACTCTAAATTTTTTTTCTAGTATCTTTACCATGCAGGAATAGTGGCTGCTATTGGAGTGGTATCAAATAGCTATGGCGTATGAGATTTTGTAGTATTTTGCCTAAATCCTGCTACGCAATAGCACTATACCTCTATTTAACAACACGACAACGGAACGCAAATTGGCATGAGCGTAGAGAGTTAATTCAAAAACAAACACATGACAACACTCATATATCATAAGGAGAAAGAATTGTACAATATCATCTAGATGGGATACTAACCACAAATGATTGCACAAGATCTAAAGTGACCTCAGCGCTGCTTAGCGTCTCCACATGTTGCACCAAAACCTTCTTGTTGTGAAATTCCACTAAAAAGGAAGGGAGGAATTATATCTTGAGTCAGACATAAATATTAAACACATTCAGCATAAAAATATTCCAGCAGTTTACAGCTCTTCAGTCTGTCACAAATCATCTCAAGTCTAGCAAGATTATTTAAAGGCATTCTCCTTATATGTGTCATTGAACAACTTTACTTTTAATAGCAGTTAGCATCATGACAACTGTTTTTGCAAATACATAAAAATGTTAATTTTCCAAAGAAATTGATAGGAATAGGCCAAAGCCTATTATTAGAAATGTATATAAGAGGGGAAATAGGAAGGTTTGGATGAAGCCTTCCTAATTGTAACACGTGACTAATAGGCCCTAATTGTAACACGTGTCTAATAGCTTGGCTTAGGCAGTTAGGAGTTTGTTCGATAAAAGGAAAGTAAGTGAGAATGAGAGAGTTAGTTGGGAGTTAGTTGTAACCACTGGTTGAGGAACCAGGACAAGATCGAGGGATCTATTGTATCATCTTCTATATTCATTCAATTCAATAAAGTGAGAGTTACTATTCCTAACAGAATCATATTGGTTCTGGTTAGGTATTGTTCATTGATTCAATTCAGCTTAGTCATAGATACCAGTGGTTCTATCACTGGTATCAGAGCACCGATCTAGGTGCCCTGAGGGAGTGGAACCACCATACTAGCGCTGCTACAATCGTCTATGGTTTTTACCAGAAGCATGGCAACCAGAAACGAAAACAACAGGAACAATGAGTTCGAGGAATTGAAGAAAGATCGTGAAATATTGAAGATGCGAATGGAGCTCCATGAAGCTCGAATGAAAAAATCGGAAGATCTGTTAGCTGCGATAGCGAGCAAATTAGGGGTGAATCAAGAAGGAAACTCATTTGATGAGGGGAGTGAGAACGAGAACGAAGATGAAAGTCATAGGCAGAATGTGAATCCATGTCGATGGAGAAAGTTAGAAATCCCTATTTTTGCTGGAGATGATGCTTATGGGTGGGTTCAGAAATTAGAGAGGTATTTTGCACTCAGAGGAGTGACGCCAGAAGAGAAGATGCAAGCTACGATGATTTCGTTAGAAGGCAAAGCTCTTAGTTGGTATCAATGGTGGGAAGGTTACTCCCCTAATCCAACGTGGGAAAGCTTCAAGATTGCAGTGGTAAGACGTTTCCAACCTTCTATGATTCAAAATCCGTTCGAATTATTACAGTAGAGAAATGGTTGAAAGGTTACAACTTATGGTGGCAGCTACTCAAACTTATACAATAGAGGTAGGTGATGGACATCAAATTAGATGTCAAGGCAAGTGTAAGGAATTGAAAATCTGGATGCAAGGGTTAGAAGTGATTCAAGACTTCTACTTGTTTATTGGAATGGCTTGCAAGTTTAGGAAGGGTGAAAGCAGATTTTGGTAATATGGAACTAACAGTGAAAAAAGGAAATTCATTAATTACTATAACAGGGGACCCTGCTCTAACTAAAACTGAGTTATCCTATGGGGCATTCATGCAAGTATTGTTGAAAGAAGGTGAAGGGTTGTTGATGCAAGGTGAGACAGCAACAGAACTTCAGTAGGAGAAACAACAGGTTTCAGGGGAGTTAGAGGAGTTATTGCAGCAATTTCAGGAGGTATTTCAAAATCCTCAAGGGCTACCACCCTCTAGAAGGCATGACCATGCCATCCACTTGAAGGAAGGAGCGGAGATACCCAATGTAAGGCCTTATAAATGTCCTTATTACCAAAAGAATGAGGTAGAGAAATTAGTAACTAAGATGTTAGAGGCTGGGGTGATTAGACCGAGTATAAGTCCCTATTCTAGTCCTAAATTGCTGGTGAAAAAGAAGGATGGTGGATGGAGGTTATGTGTAGATTACAGAGCTCTGAATAAAATCACCATTCCTAATAAATTCCCAATTCCAATCATTGAGGAATTGTTGGATGAATTGGGAGGAGCTATGATATTTTCTAAGTTGGACCTCAAATTGGGGTACCATCAAATTAGAATGAGAACAGAAGATGTGGAGAAAACTGCTTTTAGAACTCATGAAGGACATTATGAGTTTCTAGTTATGCCTTTTGGGTTAACTAATGCCCCTTCTACTTTCCAAGCTTTAATGAATGAAATTCTAAAGCCTTACTTGAGGAAATTCATGTTGGTCTTCTTTGATGACATATTAGTGTACAGTGCTGACATGAGTTCACATGTACAGCATCTGCATACAGCTTTGAGTGTGCTAAAACAGAATGGATTGAAGGCAAATTTCAAGAAGTGTACATTTGGACAAACTAGCCTGGAATATTTAGGACACATCATTTCAGCTGGGGGAGTGACTGCTGATTGTTCTAAAACAGAAGATATGAAATCTTGGCCTCAACCCACTAATATCAAGAGTCTAAGAGGATTTCTAGGGCTGACGGGATATTACAGAAGATTTGTCCAAAACTATGGGAAGAAAGCTAAGCCACTCACAGATTTACTCAAGAAAGATGCATATGTGTGGATAGTAGAAGCTACTGCTGCTTTTGAGGAATTAAAATCTGCTATGATGGATCTGCCTATGTTAGCTATTCCTGATTTTAATAAAGAATTTGTGGTGGAGACTGATGCATCTAGCAAAGGCCTAGGAGCTGTATTAATGCAAGGGGGAAAACCTTTAGCATTTTTGGAGTAAAGGGTTATCTGCAAAAGCTCAGCAAAGGTCAGTCTATGAAAGAGAATTAATGGCTTTGGTTCAAGCAATTCAAAAATGGAGACATTATTTGATGGGAAGACACTTTATTGTTAAAACAGATCAGAAAAGCCTGAAATTCCTGACTGAACAGAGGTTGTTCTCAGATGAGCAGTTCAAATGGGCTATTAAGTTGGTGGGTTTGGATTTTGAAATACAGTATAAACCTGGGACTGAAAACTCTGTGGCTGATGCTCTTTCAAGGAAAATGATATATGCAGCAATATCAGTTTTAACAGTTGAGGAAGTAGCAGCATGGAATCAGGAGTTGCAGCAGGACTCTAAATGGGTGAAACTGATGTAGAATTTGATTATTTCACCCACTGCACATCAGAATTTTGAATTGAAAAAAGGGGTTCTTTATTATAAAGGGAGGTTAGTACTGTCAAAATCATCTAATAGGATTCCAGTCATTATTTCAGAATGTCATGAAATACCTATGGGAGGCCACTCAGGGTACTTTAGAACTTACAAGAAGATTGCTACATTTCTGTTTAGGGAAGGCATGAGGTCAGATATTAAGAAGTTTGTTGAACAATGCGAGGTATGTCAAAGAAGTAAATATTCGACACTTACCCCTGCGGGATTGCTACAGCCATTGCCTATTCCGCAGCAAGTTTGGATGGATATTTCTCTAGATTTCATTGGTGCTTTACCTAGGATAAGAGGAAAGGATACAATATTGGTAGTAGTAGATAGATTATCCAAGTATGCTCATTTCTTTGCTTTAGGCCACCCTTACTCAGCCATGGAAGTAGCTACTGTTTTTGTTAAGGAAGTAGTGAAATTACATGGGTTTCCTACTACTATTGTATTAGACAGAGATCCTTTATTCATGAGCCAATTTTGGAGAGAATTGTTCAAATTGGCTGGCACTCAACTAAAAATGAGTACTTCTTACCATCCACAATCAGATGGTCAGACTGAAGTTACTAACAGATGCTTAGAGACGTATCTCAGGTGTTTTGTGGGTCCTAAGCCTAAGAAATGGTTGGATTGGCCGCACTGGGCAGAATTTTGGTTTAATTCAAACTACAATAAGTCGGCTGGTATGACTCCTTTTCGTGCTTTATATGGTAGGGACCCTCCTATTTTGTTAAAGGCAGGGGCTATACCTTCTAAAATTGAGGATATCAATCAAATGTTGTTACAAAGAGATGTTATTTTGGACGAATTGAAAGCTAATTTGTCCAAGGCTCAGAATAAGATGAAACAATATGCTGATCAGCATAGACGAATGGTGGAATTTGAGGTGGATGATTGGGTATATCTTAAATTACAGCCTTACAAGCTTAAGTCATTAGCTAATAGGCCTTATGCTAAACTAGCACCTAGATACTATGGGCCTTATCAGGTGGTGAGTAAAGTGGGACTTGTTGCTTATAAGTTGGCTTTACCTGACTATGCTAAAATTTACCCAGTATTTCATGTTTCATTGTTGAAAAAAGCTATCAAACCAAATCAGAAACCTCAATCACTACCACCTATGTTGAATGAAGAATTTGAACTTGAAGTATCACAAGAAGATATTCTGAATAGTAGAGAGGACAAACAGGGTCACTTGGAAGTGTTAGTTAAGTGGCAACATCTACCCAACCATGAGAACAGTTGGGAATTGGCAGCTGATATTCAAGACAATTTTCCAGACTTTCAACTTGAGGACAAGTTAATTCTTTTAGGGGGTATTGATAGGAATAGGCCAAAGCCTATTATTAGAAATGTATATAAGAGGGGAAATAGGAAGGTTTGGATGAAGCCTTCCTAATTGTAACACGTGACTAATAGGCCCTAATTGTAACACGTGTCTAATAGCTTGACTTAGGCAGTTAGGAGTTTGTTCGATAAAAGGAAAGTAAGTGAGAATGAGAGAGTTAGTTGGGAGTTAGTTGTAACCACTGGTTGAGGAACAGGACAAGATCGAGGGATCTATTGTATCATCTTCTATATTCATTCAATTCAATAAAGTGAGAGTTACTATTCCTAACAGAATCATATTGGTTCTGGTTAGGTATTGTTCATAAATTCAATTTAGCTTAGTCATAGATACCAGTGGTTCTATCAGAAACCCACAACTGGAAAAGAGTAATGAAAAAAACTATCAAATATTTTAGCAATTGAATCTAAGAAACGCTTATTGCTTAATACTTTCCTATCTACCATATCAAAAGATTTACGGACGCTTGCTGCATTCATTGAGTAATCAGAAACTTGTTGTCTTTTAATAGGTCACAGAAAGGAATCCACCGGTAAGTAGGAGTACAACAGAAAGAAATGGAAGAGCCATCAAGGGATTGCACACTCAATGAGGAGAATATGATTAAAAATCAACTTGAGCAATTAATTATTACAACTTAACTTACACATCCTGTAAACATAACAAGTACAGCAGGGAATTGATCCATCTTAAGTAACTGGTTAAGAGGGAAGGATAAGAGAAGAGAGGGGCTAAGGCCTGGAAAAAGAAGAAACAGATCCCTCAAAGTATCTGTACTGTCTTTAACATTTTCTTTTATCGTGTTTTTCTTCTTTTAAAGTAATATAATATAATGTATACATCTATTCCAGAGTTATTATTCATGTGGCTGATTTTAGATTTATCATTTATAACTAATCTTCATAAAGATTTAAGATTGATGAAAATTTAAAGGGGTTTTCATCATTATAGTGCAATAATCACTGAAATTGGGAACTAGATTTCACATCATGGAGAGGTTTCTGTGAAGGTGGTATGTAAAACCTCTCTAACAGACATACGGACATTGTTATTAGTACAGAGTTGTTTTATTCTCGTTTCCCTTTCTAACTGCTTAGTGAGCCTGAAGGTCTTCCCTAACTTGAACTGGGGCATCCAAAATTTTACTGATAAAAAAATTATAAATTATGAAGGCAATGAAACATCGCATTAGTTTATTATGTGAAATGCCCCGAGGCATGTTTTACATCAAAATCCATAAGTTTATTTAACTAAGCTAATATATAGATTAAAATCATCATGTCATAAATAGGTAGTTAAACTAAGTAAAATCATCCAAAGCTCTAATCCAAAGGTAGCCTTTAAGGTATTGAGTTTGTACACTAATTTGTGTTTACTTAAACCCATTTTGAACCAAAGTGAAACTCGACATTTCAACAATTGCATTTCAATTTTGACATCATACCTTAATAGTAACATACGAGTGGTAAATATCATTGGTTTGAACATAGATAGCGACAAGAAACGCAATTGAGAGAAAAAGAAAAGCAACATACCGTTTTGAGAAGAATCGGAGATTGAAAGATTTCCAAAATCCAAGAGAGGACGCTTCAATGGCCTCTCATTGATTTCCAACCCTAGAATGACATGGAAAAACCTTGAATGAAAATGAGAAAAACAAAAGGGGAGTTATGAAAAGAAGAAGAAGAAGAAGAAGAAAAAGAAGGGAGGGTTACAGAAAGCATCAAGTGGAGATTGAAAGGGTTTTCGTTTGACCCTCACGACAACTGGTTTGGGTGGGGGTGGAGGTGGAGGCAGAGCGGAAGAGCTTTCGGCCATGTTTGTCGGTTTCGAGTCTGCGTGCCCCAACTAATTTCAGCGTCCTGAAACACACCAGAGTGAATGAAGTCTTCCTTTATTTTAGTGTGAATGCGTCAGTCTTCTAATTTCAAGTGTCTCGGAGTTAATATCTTAATTTTGTAAATTTGGTAGATACATTGTTAAATTATAAAATATTAATTAAAATAATTTTTACAAGATATTTTTTTAAAATTTTTTTTTCATTACAACCGTAATTGAATATATAATATATTGATAGTTATGTTACATGATTATTAATTATGAACAAATTACATTATAAAATATTTAAATTTTAGACAAACAAGTCAATGAAAGATTTAAATTTTATAATAAAATTGGTTTACTTAGTTTAGTGATATTGATATTAGATTAACATAAAATGGTCAAATATTTAGTTAATATGTTACGTCATTATCTTTAACCATAAAAATTTAAATATAGACTATTTTGATTACTATTTTACAATTTTAAAATATATTTGTCAATTTGCAAAATTAAAGAAAAATTTGATCGAGTCTTACGATGTGAAGGATTAATTTATCTATTTGCTCATCTATTTTAGGTGTATTTGTAGAGAGTTGAGTATGGTAGGTTAGGATTTATCAAAAAGAACAAATTTATTTTGAGTCAATCAAGAAATAGAAAAAAAAAATCATAAAAAAAAAATTAGTTTAAAGATAGTGCACTTATGTAAAATAATTTTACATTATATATCTTTTTAATTATTTAATCTTTTACATCATAATATTCTCTTGTAAAAGTTACACAAAACATTTGAACCTTTGTTATCTATAACTTGGCCTTTTAGTGGTAGCAACCTCAAAAATTTGATTGTACAGAGCTATATGTTTGAAAAGATTAGAATATAGTTAGGAGACTAGTAGATGTTCCAGTGCTTATAAAGAGATTGAAGATAACTATTGTATGAGTGTTGAACTTGGAAAAATTAGTTTTGTAATATATTTTTCTTAACCATAACTTGTTTCATAAAAAAGTTTTTAAAATAAAAACACGGTTCAAACTTTCGTTTGTTGTGTTTTTTTTTTTACTTTTAATTGGTATCAGTTGTCTTTATCTGATATATGTTTCGTTCGTGAAACACCATCATACTTCCCATTATCATTTTCAATTCTTTAATATAAAATATAATTAAAAAATCAAATTTGAACAAAAAAAAAGGTATAACTATTTTCAATTATAAACCAATGTACTTCACGACTTGAAGCCTATTAATCAAACAACTATTAACAATTCAATTCAACCCAATGTTAAAACTATTACTAACTAAACACACATATGCAACATCAATTTAGAAAAATAATGAAAAAAAAATAATAATGAATATTTCAAAATCTGTCAAATTAGCTTAATAAATTTGAAATTCGGTCAGTAGATCCATCACAGGATTTATGTTTTTCAAAATTTATCACATTTGCTCAATGAATTTAGTGGCCTACAAAAATCACCCTTACCTTGCCTCATTTGGTTATTTTTGTGGGTAATGTGTGTTTGCTTCCTGCCTCATCTGGCTATTTTTGTGGATAATGCGTTTTGCTTCCTACTACTTGATGTAAGTGGCAACCCACAACGGTTGTCTCCGTGTGAGTTTTTACTCACGTCACCTCTCTACAAATATAGTCAGTCGCTCATGGTTAGCGGTGTTGTAAACATGGAACATGAACTTTAATGCAAAATTGTCAATTCTCATATGTTTAAATTGTCTTTAAAGACCACACGTTCTTTTTAAACGTTTGTGGAACCAAAAGAATTCTCCTAATTCATATTCGACAATAAATTTTTTGTGTAAACATAACTATTTGTTTTTTTCTACAATAAATTTACAATTGATTATTTTATTTAATATATTTCTCTTAATACAATAAATACTTTAAGATATTGAAATTAAAAAACAAAAAGATATATGAAGCTTTTAAATAAGATCACTTAAAAATAAGAGTTTAATGGATATGCAATAGAAATTTTATGAATATCACGAATATTGTGTTAGTGAATGTCCATTTATTGGTCTTATTAGTTCCTTTAATTTTTATTTCCAAAACTCCTATTAGTGAATAGATTAATTGGTGGCCTTTAATCTTGTCATTTCACTTACCTATTTGTGTCATATAAATAAAATTTACGTTATTTTGTAAGGACATACATGAGAAGAGAATAATACAAAAAAATTTATGCGAATGTAAGTTCATGCGCCAATTATGATTGAAACCTGGAAAATTGAACCTTTCAGAAATGTTAATCGCAGTGTCCAACCAAACGTGCTAAATTTGTTATTCAAATTAAAAGTTAGCCAAATAATCAAATAATAGCTCAAACTTTTATTCTATTTTGCTTTATACAACTATACTAAGAAACGAATTATGTCCCTCAATTATAGGTTCTTTAACTCCTCCAAAGAGTGTTAAGTATGGTGTGAAGTTTTGTGAGTCATCTAAGCTAATAAAGGCATAGGTATAATAAGCAAAAAAGTAAATGGGTAAGATATTCGAAAATAGACTTGTTTGATTGGTTGTTTATGGTGAAATGAAAAGTACAAGAGCTATTTATATGTAAGGTTTATCCTATTAGCCAATACATCGTGGCCTACAAAAATTACTCCGACCCTGCCTCATTTGGCTATTTTTATGAGTAATGCATGTTTTCTTCCTACTACTTGATGTATGTGGCAACCCGTGATTTGACTATTTTTGTGGGCAATGCATGTTTTCTTCCTACTACTTGATGTATGTGGCAACCCATGATGGAAACTTCCCCATTTTCCTTTTTACCCATGTCACCTCTCTATAAATATAGTCGTTTATGGTTAGTGACATTATAAGCATGGAACATGATCTTTAATACATAATTGTCAATTCTTACGTGTTTAAATTGTCTTTGAAGACCACACGATCTTTTTAAATGTTTGTGAAACTAAGAAAGACTACCCTAATTCATATTCGGCCATTGCTAGATCAACTACACCTTAATTCGACTAACAGAGATTTAACTATACTAAATTTGGGTATTTGTCTTGCTCAGCTTACAACTTAGAATACTTTTTGTGTAAACATAACTATTTGTTTCTTTCTACAATAAATTTACCATTGATTATTTTATTTAATATATTTCTCTTAATA
Organism: Cicer bijugum; assembly: GCA_037974875.1. Classification (NCBI taxonomy): domain Eukaryota; kingdom Viridiplantae; phylum Streptophyta; class Magnoliopsida; order Fabales; family Fabaceae; genus Cicer; species Cicer bijugum. The sequence goes on along the minus strand of JBBPBT010001258.1, from coordinate 1,568,849 downwards.
CGATAACTAATTTAAGATATTGAAATTAAGAAATAAAAAGATATACGAAGCTTCTAGATAAGTTCACTTAAAAATAAGAGTTATAAATATACAATAGAAATTTTACACCTATCATGAATAATGTATTAGTGAATGTCCATTTCTTCATCTTCTCTATTCCTTTAACTTTTATTTCCTTAACTCCTATTAGTGAATAGATTAAGTGGTGGCCTTTAATTTTGTTCTTTCATTTACCTATTTGTGTCATATAAATAAAACTTATGTTGTTTTGTAAAGACATATTTGATAAGAGAATAACACAAAAGTTTTATGTGAATGTTAGTTCATGCGCTAATTATGATCGAGACTTGGAAAATTGAGCCTTTCAGAAATGTTAATCGCAATGTCCAACCAAACGTGCTAAATTCGTTTTCCAAATTAAGAGTTAGCCAAATAATTGAGTAACAACTCAAAACTTTAATTCCAATTTGGTTCAAACAATTACACTAAGAAATGGACTATGTCACTCAATTATGGATTTTCAAACTCCTGCAAGTGTTAAGTACGATGTGAAATTGTGTGAGTTATCTAAGCTAATAAAGGCATAGGTAAAATAAGAAAAAAAAGTAAATGGATAAGATATTCGAGAATAGACTTGTTTGATTTGTTGTGTGTTGTGAAATGAAAAGTACAAGAGGTATTTATATGTAATGTTTATCCTACTAGCCAATACATTGTGGCCTACCAAAATCACCCTAACCCTACCTCATTTGGGTATTTTTGTGTGTAATGAGTGTTTTGTTCCTACTACTTGATATATGTGGCAACCCATGATGGAAACTTCGTTACGATTATTAGAAAATATACACTAACACAACTAAGAGTTAGTTACAAATGAGTTAGAGTTTGTAAGTGTTAGTTACAAGTGAGTTAGAGTTGGTTAGTTATATATACAAATCACATCATTATAATATATTCTTAAGTGTAATAAAATTCAAAAATTAATCACTTTAGTTTTCTTTTAATTTTTTTCCTGTTATCTTGAGTTTCTATCATGGTATCATTGAGTGTTTTTCTTCTTGATCCTCTTTCATTAATGGCTTCCATGGATCTTTTTATTGGTGCCTCTAATAATTTCCCTTCTTCCCATGTGAAATTCCCTAACTTGATTTCTATTGAACTTGATGAGAAGAACTTTAAGCAATGGAAACAACAAATTGATGGTGTTATCTGGACCGTAAGCTTCAGAAGTTCATCACTGAACCCTTAGCTCCATTATGATTCTTGACTAAAACTGATCAACTACAAATCGTCTAAATCTTGTCTTTTTTGAGTGGGAGCAACAAGATGCACTTGTTTGTACCTAGATTCTTTCAACCATCTCTGATTTGATTCTCACGAAGCATGTTGATTGTCACTATTCGTGGCAGATTTGGGAAGAAATTCATTGCAATTTTTGCACTCTGCTCGCAACAAAGGTGCGTCAACTCATATTTGAGTTACGCAATCTCACCAAGGGAGATCACAAAATTGATGAGTTCATCATTTGTGTTCGCACCATCAACAAATCCTTAATATTTATTGGAGATATGGTTCCTCATCGTAATCTCATCGAAATCGTCCTTGAAGACCTACCAGAAGAGTACAATTATGCAGTTGTTGTTGTCACGAGCAAATAATATATGTGCGCATTAGACGAACTCGAGTCGTTCCTACTTGCACATGAGATGTGCCTTGAGAAAAACAAGAAACTTCAAGAAGTAGTCGTCTTCAATCTCACTCAGGTAGCGTCACCGGCCTCATTTGTGAACTCTACGACTGATCCTCTATTGCATATGAACCCTAATTTTCTGAAATACCTCAAATATTAACAGCGCGAGTGCATTTAAAAAAAGACAATTTAATAAAATAATATGGTGTAACACAAAACGACAAGAGTCGTAAATAATTACATCATTTATACAAACAAGCTAAAATAGTTTTTGCGACAGTAATCTACAGTATACAAATAGAAAATACACCGGGGCTATGAGACCTATCAGACAATCACTCATACCGCTGAGGTATTCTCGGTAGACACCTGCACAGAAGTATTGCTCCAAGAATGTTATTCCCTCATGGTCACGTAAAAAATTAGAACATGGACCCACCAAATAAAAGTCAACTATCAAAATATGTTATAGATACAATCATCCCAAAACAAAATAAGTACAACCACCAAAAGGAAGACACTAAGGCCATATACAACAAAAACTAATCTGATCATCTACTAGCAACTACAATAATAAGGGTGACATCCATATATTGCACAAGTTCCTTTTGATGCAATATCTCTCCTCAAAGTAACTTCCTCATTCTCATCAACCATAGAAAGATTAGTCTCCACAGAAGTCAGGTCCACCGACGAGATACACTATTCCAACTTTCCTACTTGTCCTCACTACTTTCTCCGTATAAGTAGCCTTGCTAGAGATGGGTTCGTACACCCAAACAGTTAGCGAATGTCAGTCAAGGAAGTCTAACGATGTAAGGATAAATAAATCTTTGTAAGGATAAGATGGACCAATCAACTCATGCAACCATCTTGTGGCCCATCACAGTCACCACTAACAATGTGGCCAATCACGATCACCACTAATACTATGACCCATCACAGTCACCACTAATTATGAAATGTATGAACATACTCTAACTCTTTCACAACAATCATTATATAAATGTATCTATTAAAAGACTCCCTTTTAATACTCATTACACACTAATAATTTTTCATACTTTTCATAGAGCATACTCAAGACATATCCTCAATAAAATTCATAACATGTACCAACATGTATTATCACTCAAGAATGCATCATCACATCAATTTTAATCATCACATATTTACACATCAATCATACATAAATCACACATATAAGGTCCCTATATGCAATCTAAAAATTTGGAAGGATCCCTTACCATAGTTATAGCTTTTTCAACAGTTCTCACTACCACAATCAAACACAGCGAAAAATCTCACTTGTGTCGACCCCTTCAATCAAATAGTATTTGACTTAGTCAAATAATCCTTAAAACTTTAGCTACCTTACAAACGCTTTCTTACTCTAACCCCGTTACAGTATATTTCACTAATAGAGTATATAACGAGTAAGGACTATAAATATTACTATTCACAACACACTTTCAACATATAAAACATATTTTTAGAAATTAATATCCTTTAATTTTTCTGTGAATTCACTAACAATTATTTAAAATGTTTTAAATTATTTTTCTCAATTTTTTTTCACACAACCACAAATTTGTCTCAAATTTGCCATTACTCTTTTTTTTTTTTTTTTTTTTTTTTTTTTTTTTTTTTT
>JBBPBT010001258.1:1545719-1565333 GCA_037974875.1 Cicer bijugum | reverse complement strand
TTTTTTTTTTTTATAACGACCAAGGTTCCAAAATCAATAATTATATCACAAAATTTTAAAACCTCATAGTTCCAAAATCAATTTTAAGAACAACAAACTCACAAATTTGTTTCCAAAATATTAACTTTGGTTCGGCGACTACCATTGAAAGTATCAGGTTATCAGCATTGATTTTGCATTCCTAATATAGTTCACTGTAAAGGAAAATTGGTTTTACTACCTTCAATACCTGATTCCATTCAATGTCATAAACATTAACTTTCACTTTAACTTGAAAATTTGTCACTAACTATATATCAAATTCACTTCCACCATAAAATATTTAAACATAAATTCACATTAGAGTAAACTTGATTTTATGAGATTAATTAAAAAATGTACAATGACCGAATCAATTACCAAAAACATCATCCTCTGAATTACTAGAGATAGAATAACAGATTAGAAATGACATACACTGAGAAAATTATTTTTCTTTATTCACCAACAACAAAGTTAATATTTCATAGTTCTCCACACTGCTAACTCGGTATCAACGATCTCTTTAACACCTTGATTTTTAACAACGCGAGTGCATTTTTTTTTTTAAAATAACTTAATAAAATAATATGTCATAACACAAAACGACAAGAATCATAAATAATTACATCATATATACAAACAATCAAAAATAGTATTTGGAACGATAATCCAAAGTTTGCAAAGATAAAATCCATAGGAGCTATGAGACCTATCGAACATCGCTCATACCCCTGGGGTATTCTCGACAAACACCTACACATAAGTATTGCTCCAAGAATGTTATCTCCCACATGATCACCTAAAAAAAATGGAACATGGACCCATCAAACGAAAGTCAACTGTCAAAGAATGTCATAGGTACAGTCATCCCAAAACAAAATAAGTACAACCACAAAAAGAAAGACACTAAGGCCTTATACAACCAAAACTAAGTTGATCATCCATTAACAACTACAATAATAAGGGTGACCTCCACACACTACATAAGTTCCTTCTAATGCAACATTTCTCCTTCAAGTAACCTCTTCCTCCTCATCAGCCATAGATTGATCAGTCTCCTCAGAAGTCAGGTCCATCCATGAGATATACTGCCTCAACTTTTCTACTTGAGATGGGGGTCGTATACCCAAGCAGTCGACAAATGTCGGTCAGAGAAGTATAACGATGTTTTCATTGTCAAGGTAACAATCGATGGAACGAACTCATGTATCATCTGAGTGCAAAGTTCATTTTTCGTAATAAAGTAAAGGGCCACCAACTGAAATTAACAAATAATATTTAACAATAATGCTATAGACAAACAATAACACTTAGCAATTACGAAATGATAATAAATAATAACATAATATGTATATACAATTATCATATTATAACAAACATGACTCGCATGCCAAGCACCCTAATGCAATGCTTATATGCCAATGCACATGATTCCAAAATTTTCAAACCCTCTTCAAGGGACGTTAATCGTAAATGTATCGCATCTCACAAATCAATACCAATTACCAAGGTGTCACCTATCACAGATCAACATAATTTACTAAAGTGTAGTCTATCACAAACCTATACGAAAAATAAATCCTCGTAAGGATAAGATGGATCAATCAACTCATGAAACCATCCAATGGCCCATCACAGTCACCACTAACACCGTTGCCCATCACGGTCACCACTAACATTGTGGCCCATCGTGGTCACCACTAATTATGAAATGCATGAGCATACTATAACTCTTCCACAATAATAATTATGTAAATGTAGCTATTAAAAGACTCCCCTTTTAATACTCATTACACACTAACAAATTTTCATATTTTTCACAAAACATACTCAAAATATATTATCCTCAATAAAATTCATAACATGTAGCAACACGTATTATCACTCAAGAATGCATCATCACATATTCACACATCAATCACACATATTAGGTCTCTATGTGCAAACTAAAAATTTAGAAGCAACCTTTACCTTAGTTATAGCTTTTTCAATAGTTATCACTACCACAATCAAACACATCGAAAAACTTCGTTTGTGCCGACACTTTCAATCAAATAGTGTTTGACCCGTAATTTTAAATCCTAAGTTATACAATTTTAGAGTATTTAGTGTTAAATTGCTTAGGCTTTTAACCCAGTTTTTGGTATTGAGTGAGTTAAATGCCAAAAATATATTTTTAGAAATTGGATTAAAATTATTTGTCAGAAAATAATTTATTTACGTTACGAAGGATTTAATACAGGGCAATTTTGTTGAAAATATCTCGGGTTGCTGAAAATTGTGCCGGTCAATTGAGTTGCGACGAGAGTAGATATTTTTATCAAAATAATTTGAGATGAGAGTGAAGATGGATGTGAGAGTTGTTAGATATTTATTGAGTTAGTTTTAATTATAATATATATATATATATGTATATGGTAAGTAATATATATAAATATATATATATATATATAGTATGTAATATATATATATGAATATATGGAAAGCTGGAAAGGAAACGCAGAGAAGGAAAAAAGAAACAGAGGGAGCCGCTTCTCGCAAACCAGCCCTTCTTCCTTCTTTCTCTTCCATTCCTTTTTCGTTCTTTGGCTTCAAGAATAGAAACCCAAGGATTAGTGGGTGATAGGACAAGGATTTCTCAACTTCACTCTTCCTCTTTGATTCGAAAACGGATAAAAAGGGTATTAGGGATTCAAACACAAACTTTCCTGTTTCACCTAGATCTAAGCTTCGTTTCGCGAAGAGATAGAAGGGAAAGTTGCTCACTACCACGCTACGGTGCTAGGGGACCAACTTTGGAAGCGGCGTTGCAAGCAGAGATTTTACCGGATTTGCTCGCGGTACGGTAATCGCACGTTACAGCTAACGTGAAGGTAAGGGCTCCTTTCAAACTTTTAGTTTGCATTTAGGGACTTATCTGTGGTGGTGTGGAAAGTAATTTGGTTAGGGTTAAAGTAATGTTTCGTGGAAAATGAATTTTAAACTCATTTATGTATGATTTTGAATATATGAAACTTGTTGTGTTTGAGTGATGGATTGTGTTGATTTGTGTCGTCGTATTCGACGTGTTCATAATTGATAATTATAGAATTCGAGATGTGTTTAGTGTGGTTTGTGTGGAAAATTGATTTGGTGTGAATTATGGATTGAATGTGAAAGTATGTTTGAGTTTGTTTTGTGTGGAATTTGAAAACCATTAAGTTAAACGAGTATTAAGAATGGGGAATCTCTTAATGTCTTGTTTACTTAATGTGAGTTTGTGAAAATCGTTGGAGTTAAAAGAGTATTAAGAATGGGGAGTCTCTTAATATTTCTGTTTGCTTAATGTGTGTTTGTGTGTGAAAATCATTAAGTTAAATGAGTATTAAGACTGGGGAATATCTTAATATCTGCGTTTACTTAATGTTGTCGTAAAAATGATTTTGTGGAGAAATGAATTGTCGAGTCAAGGTGATGCCATGTGATTTGTTGGTTCATCTTGTCTGTGTTGGGATTGTCGCGCCAAGGTGATGCCATGTGATTTGTTGGTTCATCTTGTATGCGTTGGGATTGTCGAGTCAAGGTGATGCAATGTGATTTGTTGGTTCATCTTGTCTGTGTTGGGATTGTCGCGCCAAGGTGATGTCATGTGATTTATTGGTTCATCTTGTCTGTGTTGGGATTGTCGAGCCAAGGTGATGCCATGTGATTTATTGGTTCATCTTGTCTGTGTTGGGATTGTCGCGCCAAGGTGATGCCATGTGATTTGTTGGTTCATCTTGTCTGCGTTGGGATTGTCGAGCCAAGGTGATGCCATGTGATTTGTTGGTTCATCTTGTCTGCGTTGGGATTGTCAAGTCAAAGTGATGCCATGTGATTTGTTGGTTCATTTTGTCCGTATTGGGATTGTCGAGTCAAGGTGATGCCATGTGATTTGTGGGTTCATCTTGTCTGTGTGGGTATTGCGTTGAAACCGTTAAGCGGTATGTTTTGAAATTGTGTGTAAGTGTGTTGATTCAAGTTTATGATTGAGTGTTTGAACTTGAGATGTCATTGTGATTGTGTTGATTATGCTAAGTGTCACGTTTTGGAATTGTGTGATAGCATGTTGATTTTCAAAACTATTTCGAAACTTATGATGTTGTAGTGATTGTGTTATAAGTGTTAAGTGTTAAGATTTGGTATTATTTATGAATGTGTTTGAGTTGGTTTATGTATTTTTGAAAGAATAAGCAGAGAAATCGATTTACCCAATCGATTTGATGAGTTACAGGAGCTTCATAAATTTGACAAAATCGATTTACCCAATCGATTTTGTTATATGTTTTTCAAAATCACTTAAGAAATCGATTTAGAAAATCGATTGGATTCATTGCAGGGGCTCTGTCTTTCACGAAATCGATTTCCCCAATCGATTTGTTGAGTTACAGGGGCTCAGTCTTTCACGAAATTGATTTGCCCAATCGATTTGGCCATTTCAGGAACTCAGCCATTTTCTTGAAATCGATTGCCCCAATCGATTGATGTAAGTTCAGAGTTCAATTTTTACTAAACCCTTTCAGGAAATCGATTTGCCCAATCGATTGGCTCAGTGGAAAATCTTATTTTGAGTTGGATAATTGATTGCTCAATTGATTTAACAATGTTTTGTTCAGTTATGTATTACTTGATGGATTGAGAACTCTATTTGATTTCATTTACATTTGGCAAGCATTATATGAACTTTTAGCATATGGAAAATCCTTTTAAGGTGCATGCTTAGTGGAAAGGGTATTTTGTGCATTTAAAAACTTAAATGTTATGTGTTAACTGTTAATTTTAGTTGGTGACCCTTTACAACTATTGTGGAAATCTGGGCTTTGCCCTCAGATGAGAGCCAGGACTATCCTACCGGTTCATACCCTGTGGATGGGGATGCAGATGGGAATGCTTGACTGAAGCTACGTTAGGAGGATCTCACGGGGCGTGTGGAGATCACTCAGGGTGTTTAGTGTGTTTTGTAGAATGATCAGATTAGGTTGACATAGAGGGAACAAATGTCTTTCTTTTGAATTGTGTTTATTTTAAATTGGAAAATTGTATCTTTACTAATATTGTCAGCGTGACAGTTTATTTTTGATGGGTTCCATGTACCATTTTTTTGAGGTGTAAATACTTTGGATTCATATTTCGAAAAACTTTTCCGCTGCTTATAAATTGAAATGACTTAAATTGAAATTGAAACTTTTGAAAAAAAAATACACCCTCACTTTGAAAATCGGGGTGTTACATTGTTCAACACATCTTAACACCAATCTTACACTCAAGAACCTTTTACTTGTTCCATTTATTACCAAAAACTTAGTTAATGTTAGTAAATTTTCACAAGATAATGAAGTTTTCTTTGAATTTCACCCCACTTTTTGTGTTGTGAAATCACAAGCTTCTTCAAAAACTAATGTTGTTTATTGTGATGATTCTTTTCATATTGTACCTACTGCTCTTGTAACTACAAAACACATGAATATTAATGTTTCCAATTTACATTGTTATTCCATTTCAAATTCTTCTTATCATTTATGGCATTCTCGTTTAGGGCATCCTCATCATAAATCACTTAAGTCAGTATTAAAGTTATGCATTATCACTACACCAACAAAAGATACCATTGCCTTTTGCTCATCATGTTGTCTAGACAAGGCACATCGTTTGCCTGCTCCTCTCTCTACCACCATATATCATAATCCCTTTGAATTGGTGGTTCGTGACTTATGGGGTCCTACCCCTGTTACATCTCATGGAGGATACACATATTTTCTTACATGTGTTGATGCTTACTCTAGGTTTTCTTGGATTTATCCCATAAAACATAAATATGACACTCGCTCATTTTACACAATTCAAATCCATGGTCGAATTGCAATTTAATTGAAAAGTCAAAGTTGTCCAAAGTGATGGAAGGGGTGAATTTCGTCCTTGCACCAAATATCTCGTTGACTTAGGTATATTTCATCGTTTCAGTTGTCCACACACTCATCATCAAAATGGTTTAGTTGAGAGAAAACACAAACACCTCGTTGACATTGGTCTCACACTGTTGGCACATACTGAAATTCATCTCAAATTATGGGATCATGCATTTGTTACATATGTGCTTCTTATCAATCGTCTACCAACACTAGTTCTCAACAATGTGTCTCTTCATTTCCTTTTACACCACACCCATCCAAGCTACAAGGACTTAAAGGTGTTTGGATGTGCCTATTTTCCACTTTTAAAAGGGGTATAAGTGCCTTATTTTTTATGGAAGAATATATATATCAAAAGTTGTTTTGTTCAATGAAATAAGGTTTCCCTACTCTGAATTATTCTCCAAGTCCCTCACTTCATCACAAGCAGCATTTACTACATCATGGCTACCTCTCTGAGTAACTCAATTGTGGCCTCCACATCATACTATTGTTGTCACAAGCATTATTCCTTATCACACTGCTGTCACAAGTTGCATTATTAATCCAACAATTCCAAGTCCCTCACTCCCAGGCTCCTTTTCATCATAGGTGCCTACCTCACCCCTAATTTAGAGCCCAACTATTTCATGCTCTTTCTTGCCTTGGTGTAGAACCCAGTCCAACAACCTCTGCACCAAGGCGACAACTTCTGCACCTAGTCCAGCAGCCTCTACACCCAAGCCAACAACCTCTACACCCAATTTTGCTCTGATCCAAAGTCCTACTCAGAATACACACCTAAAGAAAACATGAGCTAAAAAATGAATTATCAAGCCAAAACTGCATCCCACGCTACTTCTCACACACTTAGAATCTGCCACTGTTCAATAGGCACTTGTTGCCCCACAGTGGCTGACAATAATGAAAAGTGAATATGTTGCACTTCTTCAAAACAATACTTGGTCCTTAGTCCCTCCACCACATAGTCATAAACCAATAGGGTGTAAGTGGGTGTTTAGAATTAAAGAGAACCCTGATGGATCAATTGATAAGTATAAGGCACACCTTGTGGCAAAAGGATTTCATCAACAGGTTGATTCTGATTTCACTGAAATGTTATCTCCAGTGGTTAAACCAGTCATTGTGTTCACTATTGTAGTGTCCAACAACTGGCCTATTCAACAAGTTGATGTTAATAATGCCATTTCAAATGGTGTTTTAGAAGAAGAAATATACATGGTGCAACCCCCAGGTTTTGAGGTTTAAGACAAAAGCCTGATATGTAAGCTCAACAAAGCCTTGTATGGACTAAAACATGTCCCAAGGGCCTGGTTTCACAAACTTATATGAGCCCTCATTCAATATGGCTTCACTAGAAGTAAAAGCTACCCCAACCTTTTCATTCTACATTCCACCTCATTTACATTAATGGCTCTTGTTTACGTTGATGATATCATTCTTACTGGGAGTTCACTAAATCAAATTTAGCATCTTATTAAGAAGTTGAACTCTGAATTTTCACTTAAACAATTAGGAAATTTGGACTATTACCTCAGAATTGAGGTGACTCACTTACATAATGGAACTTTACTTCTTTCTCAATCCAAATATATATGTGACTTACTGGCCAAGGTACATATGGAGAATGCAAAGGGCATGCTAACACCAATGTTGTCCAGCAGTAAACTGTCAAAGTTTTGTTATGTCCAGCTGCAAGGTCCAACTTATTTTTGCTCTATTTTGGGAGCATTGTAGTATACAACCCTCACCACACCAGAAATATCATTTTCTATCAGTAATGTCATTTTTTGGCTCAACCCCTTGAAGCTCACTGAAAGGTTGTTAAGATAAGTTTGCAATATTTAAGCGGCTCATTGCATCATGGTCTTTTGCTCCAGCCAGCACCTCTGCATCAACCTATATCTCTAATTGGCTTTTGTGATGGAGATTAGGCAACATATCTTGATGATCATAGGTAAACCTCAAGGATCTGTGTGTATCTTGGCTCTAATCTCATCTTATGGTGGTCAAAGAAACAACCTCTAATAGCAAGATCAACAGAAGTTGGGTATAAAAGCTTGGCACAGCTTGCAACATAAATTCTTTGGATACAATCATTGTTAAATGAGCTTCAGTGCAAGTTCAAAATTCCCCAAATCCTATGTGACAACTTAAGCACAATCCCTATTTCACATAACCCAAATATCCACAATCGAACCATACCCATAGAACTTGACATCTTCTTTGTAAGAGAAAAAGTGTTGAACAAAAGTCTTGTTGTCTCTCATGTATCAGCTCAAGACCAATGGGCATATGTTTAAACAAAGCCTCTTTCTAGCACAAAGTTTGTAATGCTTCATGACAAACTCATAGTATTTGAAAAACACACCCTAGTAAAACCACCCTCAAATTCTAAGGGGGAATATTAGAAAATATACACTAACACAACTAAGAGTCAGTTACAAGTGAGTTAGAATTTGCTAGTGTTAGTTACAAGTGAGTTAGAGTTGGTTAGTTGTATGTTAGAGTTAGTTGAACGTGATCTTAATAAATATACAAATCACCTCATTGTAATATCTTCTTAAGTGTAATAAAATTCATAATTTAATCACTTCAATTTTCTTTTAACATTTTCTGTTATCTTGAGTTTCTGTCAACGGTTGTCCCCGTTTGCATATTTACCCATGTCACCTCTATACAAATATAGTCGTTCATGGTTAGTGGCGTTGTGAACATGGAACTTGAACTTTAATGCAGAATTGTCAATTCTCACATGTTTCAATTGTCTTTGAAGACTACACGATCTTTTTAAACGTTTGTGGAACTAAGAAAGACTCCCCTAATTCATATTCGGCTATTACTAGATCAGTTACACCTTCATTCGACTAACTAAGATTTAACTATACTAAATTCAAGTATTTGTCTTGCTCAGCTTACAACTTAGAATATTTTGTGTAAACATAATTATTTGTTTCTTTTCTACAATAAATTTACAATTGATTATTTTATTTAATATATTTCTCTTAATACGATAAATAATTTAAGATATTGAAATTAAGAAATAAAAAGATATACAAAGTTTCTAAATAAGTTCACATAAAAATAAGAGTTTGATAAATATGCAATAGAAATTTTACGTCTATCATGAATAATGTGTTAGTGAATGTCCATGTCTTCGTCTTCTATATTCCTTTAACTCTTATATCCTTAACTCCTATCAGTGAATAGGTTAATTGGTGGGCTTTAATTTTGGTCTTTCACTTCCCTATTTGTGTCATATAAATAGAACTTACGTTATTTTGTAAAGACATACTTGATAAGAGAATAATACAAAAGTTTCATGTGAATGTAAGCTCATCCGCTAATTATGATCGAGACATGGAAGATTGAGCCTTTCAGAAATGTTACTCGTAGTGTCCAACCAAACGTGCTAAATTCGTTTTCCAAATTAAAAGTTAGCCAAATAATCTAGTAATAACTCAAACTTTGATTCCATTTTGCTTCAAACAATTACACTAAGAAATGAATTATGTCCCTCAATTATGGGATCTTTAACTCCTCAAAACAGTGTTAAGCACAATGTGAAGTTTTGTGAGTTATCTAAGCTAATAAAGGCATAGGTATAATAAGCAAATAAGTGAATGGGTAAGATATTGAAAAATAGACTTGCTTGATTGGCAGTACATCGTGGCCTACAAAAACCATTGTGTTTTCTTCCTACAACTTGATGTAAGTGGCAACCCATGTTGGAAACTTCGCTACGGTTGTCCCCGTGTGAGTTTTTACCCATGTCACCTCTCTACAAATATAGTCGCTCATGGTTATTGGTGTTGTAAACATAGAACATGATCTTTAATGCAGAATTATCAATTCTCATGTGTTCAAATTATCACGTTTGGTTATTGCTAGATCAGTTACACCTTAATTCGACTAACAAATATTTAACTATACTAAGTTTATTTTGTGATATTGAATCTGCCTTTTGCCATCTTCAAATGTTTAATTTTCATAACCATTTCCTTATGTTATATATAAATGCAATGATCTCATTGATCTTCAAATGTTTAGACTATATATGACTTTGTTGTATATATGTGTATTGGCATGGACTTGCAATTTCAAAATTCAAATGAGTAACTTTGTTTGTTGATTCTTAAGCCAATGATAAGAACTTTTTGTGGCGTAAAAACCAGAGGTGTGCAATACTTCCGTAGGTAATTGAAATTGAAACCCATGATTTTGGAAAGTTATTTATTTATAAGTAAACTGGTGTGTGGCAGTTGAAAATAAAACAACTAAAAAACAAAATGTAAAGTATAAAAACTCTTGTACTATTTTAGCATTCTTATAACGTGATGGATCTAATTCATCCAAAATACATACTCTAATAATAATACATACACATATGTATTTCTTGGAATTTTTTTAGTCGTTTGATAGTATATATAACTACGTTCGGATTTTGCCTTGCTTAAAATTATGTTTCATGATTGATTTTTTATTTTACCATTTATTTTATAAATTTTTATTTTATGTTAATGTTATACCACTATGATAGTAAGTAGGTCAAATCTTACAAAGCTTGAGTAGGTTGCTCTTGACATTTCGCAAATGAATTACATATCTTGGGCACTAGAAGTTGAATTTTACTTAGTTGCAAATGGCATTGCTGATACTATAAAATAATGCAATAAAGCATCTAGTGCTGATACTATAAAATAATGCAATAAAGCATCTAGTCAATAAAAGGAAAAATCCATGGTATTTCTTTGTCACCACCTTTATGGATCACTTAAAAATGAGTACCTCGCATACAAGATCCACATTTCTTTGGAACAATTTATAAAATAGATCTATGCACCAAAATATTATTATTCTCCAAAAAGCTTGTTGTGATTGAATGCATTTACGTTTATAAAATTTTAAAATTGCAATTAAGAATAATTTTGTAGTATTTATATTTACTTTTCAATTGAAATTGTGTCGAGAAAAAGAAATTGAGTAAGATATGTTAGATAAAATATTCTTCACTTTTCATGCATATCTAATATGTTGTTGTAGCAGCAATATCGAGAAAATAGATTTAAAAAATTTTATGGCTTGATTTATTTCCTTCTTGTGGCAGATCAAAAATGGAATTTTGATGAACAAGTGTGAGGTTCGTCCGATTGCCATCACTCCATTCCTATTAGTGAATGCAATACATGACCATAATGGGCAAAATCATGGTTGGAGTCGTGGTCTCGTTCATGGTGGTGGTGGAATCCACAAGAACAAAGTAGAAAAATATTAAAAAGAATGAAAAGGAAAATGATGAGTAGAGTAACAAAATTAATAAAAATATGTGTCATCGTTGTGGAAGCAAAAGTCATTGGATTAGTACCTATCGTACACCAAAATATCTTGTTAACCTTTGCCAACAATCACTTAAAAATAAAGAGAAAATGATTGAGACTCATTTTGTTGCGAATAGTGCGATATCAATTATGGTAACATGGGTGTTACTTGTGTTGGGAAAAACCAGAGATAATTAGCGATAACTATCTCAATAATGCGAAATGTTTTTCCCCCACCTGTGCAGATAAATGGCCAAACAGAAAATACAATTCCAAGAGCAATAATAATTGGCAGAAAATTAAATATGAGACAAACACAATTTTTAACCTGGAAAACTTCCCTCAAATTGAGAGAATAAAAACCACGGGACTTAGTCCAGTAAAATCTTCCACTATAATAATTAATGGGTACACCAAGAGTCTTCCTAATAACAATAGGGAATATCAATCAACAATAACAACCTTATAACAACCTTCCACTAAAGTGGGTATGCCAAAGTAACTCTCAGAGAAGATAAAACTACTCAAATTATATATTAAAGTAACAAACTCAGTGGTAGGAATAACATACTAAATTTGTAGATCAAACGGAGCAAGTTTGCTACACACCTGTTACCACCACTAGAACCAAACCCTTATTTTTCTTCTCTGGCAACCGTTCTTCTTCCGTTGTCTTTTTGTGTTTTTCTTTCTGTGTGTCCTTAGGATTTCTAAATCCCTTTTATTACCTTCAAGAGGACCAAGCCCACTAAAACCTTTTTTTTTTCCTTTTTCTTTTTATTTCAATAATAATAATAATACTATTAATAAAATTGGTGGATTCCACTTTGGGGAGTGAGCCCACTCAACAAATCTCCCCCTCACGACTCAAGTGGGAAGGTACTGCTCAACCATGCCAGCTTTCTTTCTGCAACATATCATCTTCGACACAGGCAATGTCTTTGTCATCATATCTGAACCATTCTCATCAGTATGAATCTTCTCAATTAAAAATGACTTCATTTCCAGTGCATCTCGTATCCAATGATACCGCACTTCAATATGCTTCGACTTTGCATGAATAGTCGGATTCTTGCTGAGATGAATCGCACTGTGACTGTCACAGAATAACACAAACTTGTCTTGCTTGAGGCCTAACTCATGTAGGAATTTCTTCATCCACAAGAGTTCTTTGGAAGCTTCAGTTGCTGCAATGTACTCAGCTTCAGTAGTAGATAAAGCAACACACTTTTGTAGTCTTGATTGCCAAGACACAGCTCCCCCTGCAAATGTCATCATATAACCAGAAGTAGATTTTCTAGAATCAAGATCACCTGCCATATCTGCATTTGTGTAGCCATCCAACACAGGTTCACCACCTCCATAGCATAAACACACTCTGGAAGTGCCTTTGAGGTATCTGAGAATCCACTTCACTGCTTGCCAATGATCTTTACCAGGATTAGAGAGAAACCGACTAACAACTCCAACTGCATGAGCAATATCTGGCCTTGTGCATACCATAGCATACATCAAACTACCAACTGCGGATGCATAAGGAACCTTCTTCATCTCTTCTTTGTCTTTCTCACTTGTAGGACATTTATCATAATTCAATTTAAAATGAGTAGCAAGTGGAGTACTAACAGGTTTGCAATTGCTCATGTTAAACCTCTCTAACACCTTCTCAATATAATTATGTTGAGACAACCATAATTTATTATTCTTCCTATCACGAGTAATTCTCATGCCCAGAATTTGCTTTGCAGGACCTAAGTCTTTCATTGCAAAGGACTTGTTCAAATCTTTCTTTAAAGATTGAATCTTCTTAGTTTCATGACCAACAGTCAACATGTCATCCACATATAACAAGAGAATAATATAATCACCATCAGAGAATTTCTTGATAAACACACAATGGTCAGAAGTAGTTTTACCATACCCATGTTTCTCCATGAAAGAATCAAATTTCTTGTACCATTGTCGAGGTGCTTGCTTGAGCCCATACAAGCTTTTCTTCAATTTACACACAAGTTGCTCTTTACCTTTGACTTCAAAACCCTCTGGTTGCTCCATATAAATCTCTTCCTCCAAATCACCATGAAGGAATGCGGTTTTCACATCAAGTTGTTCAACTTCTAGGTTCAAACTAGCTGCTAATCCAAGCACAACTCGGATAGAGGACATCTTCACCACAGGTGAAAAAATTTCATCAAAGTCAATACCTTTTCTCTGATTAAAACCTTTCACAATCAATCTTGCTTTGTATCTTGGTTGAGAATTATTCTCTTCTGTCTTTATCTTGTATACCCATTTGTTCTTGAGTGCTTTTCTACCATTAGGCAACTTTACCAGATCAAATGTGTGATTCTCATGCAAGGAATTCATCTCTTCTTGCATGGCCTTCAACCACTTTTCTTTATCAGCATTTGTAATAGCTTCTTGATAGTACTCTGGCTCTCCACTATCAGTGATCATCACATACTCATGTGGAGGATATCTTTGAGAAGGTTGACGTTCTCTAGTAGATCTTCTCAAATCAAACTCGACTTGTGGCTCAATTGGAACCTGCTCATCATGGTGAGACACATGATCATCAGTTACATTCTCATCATCTACCTGTATATCTCCCCCATCAACAAGAGTTTCCGTAGGAGGCTTAGGCGCAACATCAATGTAACTTCTGAGATTTGGTTTCTGTTTTTCAGCTTTATCAAAATCTTCAACAGTCTGGTCTTCAAGAAATATCACATCTCGACTTCTAATAATTTTCTTGTCAACCGGATCCCACAATCTATAACCAAATTCTTCATCACCATAGCCGACGAATATACATTGTTTGGATTTACTATCAAGCTTAGACCTCTCATCTCTTGGAACGTGAACAAAACATCTACAACTAAAAACTCTCAAATCACGGTAGGAGACATCTTTCCCTGTCCACACTCTATTTGGAACATCACCATCAAGTGGAATAGAAGGAGAAAGATTGATCAAATCCACTGCAGTTTTCATTGCTTCACCCCAAAAGGATTTCGATAATTTTGCATGAGAGAGCATACATCTGATTCTGTCATTAATCGTACGATTCATTCTCTCTGCAACACCATTATGTTGAGGTGTCTTTGGAACTGTTTTCTCAAACCTAATTCCATGTTCTCTGCAATACTCTTCAAATGGACCTCTGTATTCACCACCATTATCTGATCGAACACATTTCAATTTTCTTCCTTTTTCTCTTTCAACACTTGCATGAAAGTGCTTGAAGACTCCAAATACCTGGTCTTTAGATTTCAAAGGAAAAGCCCACACTTTTCTAGAGTGGTCGTCAATAAAAGTAACAAAATATGATGCACCACCAAGAGATTTAGTATCCATCATACAAACATCAGTATGAACTAAATCAAGAATATTTTGCCTCCTATGAGGACCAGTGTTATGAAAAGATACTCTATGTTGTTTTCCAGCAAAACAATGAGTGCAAGTTTTTAGAGACGTACCTTTCACAAGAAGAAAATTTTTCTTCGCAAGTATGTTAAGTCCTTTCTCACTCAAGTGACCAAGGCGCATATGCCATAAATCAGAAGATGCATTTTCAATTGCATTCACTTCTTCCTTGCATAGCTTCGTAGGCATCCTATAGAGAGAAGTAGAACTTTGCTCTTTTGCAAACACTAGGGACCCTTTGGTGATTTTACATATACCACCACCACCAAAGTAAGTGTGATAACCATCAATATCCAATGCTTTCACCAAAATCAAATTGAGACGAATATCAGGAACATGTCTAACATTCTTCAATTGAAGCTTGCAACCAATCCCAGTTTCAACCCAAACATCTCCCATACCGATAATTTTACATACTCCTTCATCTCCCATTTTTACCATGCCAAAATCACCAGCACTATAAGATGAGAAGAAATCACGCCTAGGAGTAACATGATATAAGGTTTATGGAATTATCATCACAAACAATGTAGACATTATTAACATATGCAACTGTTGTTGTATCTTTATCATTTTTCTTCTCTTTGTCTTCATCTTTTTCCCTTGATTGATCTCTCTTAAGGAACCTGCAATTTCTTTTTATGTGACCCGCTTTGCCACAATGATAGCATATCACTTCTTTTCTAGTCCTTGACTTGCTTCTTGACTTGCTACCACTTTCAGAGTTGTCGCGTCTATGGAGGTTTCTAGATTGACTTCTTCCCCGTGACTCTGTAACTAGTGCTTCTGACTTTGAGGAAGAACCAACCAAACTACGTTCCTTTCTTCGAGCTTCTTCATTCAACATGCTCTCTTTAACTGTTGACATTTTCAACTTTCCACTTGGAGCTGAATTGGTCAACGTCACAACAAGGATTTCCCAATTATCAGGCAAGGAACTCAACAATAACAGCGTTTGCAACTCATCATCTAATTTAATTTATGCGGTTGTCAATTGATTCACTGTATTCTGAAAAATACTCATATGCTCTGCCATTGAATTCCCATCTTTATATTTCATATTCATCAGCTTCCGAATTAAGAATGTTTTATTTTGCACATTCTTTCGTTCATACAACTCTTTTAATTTTTCCCACATCTTGTTAGCATCTATTTCAGTTTCAACATGTGGATATACACTAAGATCCAACCACTGCCTGATCAACGCCACTGCCTTTCTATTCATCTTCTTCCAATCAACGTCAGATTTATCTGCGGGTTTAACAGTGTTACCCTCAATAGGATCATACAAATCTTTACTGTATAACATGTCTTCCATGAGAGTCTTCCAAAGTGTGTAATTAGAAGAGTTGAGTTTAATCATATTGGGACCTTTATTTTCCTCCTCCATTTAAATGCACAAATCAAATAATCGAGCTCTTGATACCACTTTGTTGGGAAAAACCAGAGATAATTAACAATAACTATCTCAATAATGCGGAATATTTTTCCCCCCACCTGTGCAGATAAATGGCCAAACAGAAAATACAATTCTAAGAGCAATAATAATTGGCAGAAAATTAAATATGAGACAAACACAATTTTTAACGTGGAAAACTTCCCTCAAGTTGAGAGAATAAAAACCACGGGACCTAGTCCAGTAAAATCTTCCACTATAATAATTAATGGGTACACCAAGAGTCTTCCTAATAACAATAGGGAATATCAATCAACAATAACAACCTTATAACAACCTTCCACTAAAGTGGGTATGCCAAAGTAACTCTCAGAGAAGATAAAACTACTCAAATTATATATTAAAGTAACAAACTCAGTGGTAGGAATAACATACTAAATTTGTAGATCAAACGGAGCAAGTTTGCTACACACCTGTTACCACCACTAGAACCAAACCCTTATTTTTCTTCTCTGGCAACCGTTCTTCTTCCGTTGTCTTTTTGTGTTTTTCTTTCTGTGTGTCCTTAGGATTTCTAAATCCCTTTTATTACCTTCAAGAGGACCAAGCCCACTAAAACCTTTTTTTTTTCCTTTTTCTTTTTATTTCAATAATAATAATAATACTATTAATAAAATTGGTGGATTCCACTTTGGGGAGTGAGCCCACTCAACAAATCTCCCCCTCACGACTCAAGTGGGAAGGTACTGCTCAACCATGCCAGCTTTCTTTCTGCAACATATCATCTTCGACACAGGCAATGTCTTTGTCATCATATCTGAACCATTCTCATCAGTATGAATCTTCTCAATTAAAAATGACTTCATTTCCAGTGCATCTCGTATCCAATGATACCGCACTTCAATATGCTTCGACTTTGCATGAATAGTCGGATTCTTGCTGAGATGAATCGCACTGTGACTGTCACAGAATAACACAAACTTGTCTTGCTTGAGGCCTAACTCATGTAGGAATTTCTTCATCCACAAGAGTTCTTTGGAAGCTTCAGTTGCTGCAATGTACTCAGCTTCAGTAGTAGATAAAGCAACACACTTTTGTAGTCTTGATTGCCAAGACACAGCTCCCCCTGCAAAAGTCATCATATAACCAGAAGTAGATTTTCTAGAATCAAGATCACCTGCCATATCTGCATCTGTGTAGCCATCCAACACAGGTTCACCACCTCCATAACATAAACACACTTTGGAAGTGCCTCTGAGGTATCTGAGAATCCACTTCACTGCTTGCCAATGATCTTTACCAGGATTAGAGAGAAACCGACTAACAACTCCAACTGCATGAGCAATATCTGGTCTTGTGCATACCATAGCATACATTAAACTACCAACTGCGGATGCATAAGGAACCTTCTTCATCTCTTCTTTGTCTTTCTCACTTGTAGGACATTTATCAGAATTCAATTTAAAATGAGTAGCAAGTGGAGTACTAACAGGTTTGCAATTGCTCATGTTAAACCTCTCTAACACCTTCTCAATATAATTATGTTGAGACAACCATAATTTATTATTCTTCCTATCACGAGTAATTCTCATGCCCAGAATTTGCTTTGCAGGACCCAAGTCTTTCATTGCAAAGGACTTGTTCAAATCTTTCTTTAAAGATTGAATCCTCTTAGAATCATGACCAACAATCAACATGTCATCCACATATAACAAGAGAATAATATAATCACCATCAGAGAATTTCTTGATAAACACACAATGGTCAGAAGTAGTTTTACCATACCCATGTTTCTCCATGAAAGAATCAAATTTCTTGTACCATTGTCGAGGTGCTTGCTTGAGCCCATACAAGCTTTTCTTCAATTTACACACAAGTTGCTCTTTACCTTTGACTTCAAAACCCTCTGGTTGCTCCATATAAATCTCTTCCTCCAAATCACCATGAAGGAATGCGGTTTTCACATCAAGTTGTTCAACTTCTAGGTTCAAACTAGCTGCTAATCCAAGCACAACTCGGATAGAGGACATCTTCACCACAGGTGAAAAAATTTCATCAAAGTCAATACCTTTTCTCTGATTAAAACCTTTCACAATCAATCTTGCTTTGTATCTTGGTTGAGAATTATTCTCTTCTGTCTTTATCTTGTATACCCATTTGTTCTTGAGTGCTTTTCTACCATTAGGCAACTTTACCAGATCAAATGTGTGATTCTCATGCAAGGAATTCATCTCTTCTTGCATGGCCTTCAACCACTTTTCTTTATCAGCATTTGTAATAGCTTCTTGATAGTACTCTGGCTCTCCACTATCAGTGATCATCACATACTCATGTGGAGGATATCTTTGAGAAGGTTGACGTTCTCTAGTAGATCTTCTCAAATCAAACTCGACTTGTGGCTCAATTGGAACCTGCTCATCATGGTGAGACACATGATCATCAGTTACATTCTCATCATCTACCTGTATATCTCCCCCATCAACAAGAGTTTCCGTAGGAGGCTTAGGCGCAACATCAATGTAACTTCTGAGATTTGGTTTCTGTTTTTCAGCTTTATCAAAATCTTCAACAGTCTGGTCTTCAAGAAATATCACATCTCGACTTCTAATAATTTTCTTGTCAACCGGATCCCACAATCTATAACCAAATTCTTCATCACCATAGCCGACGAATATACATTGTTTGGATTTACTATCAAGCTTAGACCTCTCATCTCTTGGAACGTGAACAAAACATCTACAACTAAAAACTCTCAAATCACGGTAGGAGACATCTTTCCCTGTCCACACTCTATTTGGAACATCACCATCAAGTGGAATAGAAGGAGAAAGATTGATCAAATCCACTGCAGTTTTCATTGCTTCACCCCAAAAGGATTTCGATAATTTTGCATGAGAGAGCATACATCTGATTCTGTCATTAATCGTACGATTCATTCTCTCTGCAACACCATTATGTTGAGGTGTCTTTGGAACTGTTTTCTCAAACCTAATTCCATGTTCTCTGCAATACTCTTCAAATGGACCTCTGTATTCACCACCATTAACTGATCGAACACATTTCAATTTTCTTCCTTTTTCTCTTTCAACACTTGCATGAAAGTGCTTGAAGACTCCAAATACCTGGTCTTTAGATTTCAAAGGAAAAGCCCACACTTTTCTAGAGTGGTCGTCAATAAAAGTAACAAAATATGATGCACCACCAAGAGATTTACTATCCATCATACAAACATCAGTATGAACTAAATCAAGAATATTTTGCCTCCTATGAGGACCAGTGTTATGAAAAGATACTCTATGTTGTTTTCCAGCAAAACAATGAGTGCAAGTTTTTAGAGACGTACCTTTCACAGGAAGAAAATTTTTCTTCGCAAGTATGTTGAGTCCTTTCTCACTCAAGTGACCAAGGCGCATATGCCATAAATCAGAAGATGCATCTTCAATTGCATTCACTTCTTCCTTGCATAGCTTCGTAGGCATCCTATAGAGAGAAGTGGAACTTTGCTCCTTTGCAACCACTAGGGACC
>JBBPBT010001258.1:1413569-1545709 GCA_037974875.1 Cicer bijugum | reverse complement strand
AAATCTCCCCCTCACGACTCAAGTGGGAAGGTACTGCTCAACCATGCCAGCTTTCTTTCTGCAACATATCATCTTCGACACAGGCAATGTCTTTGTCATCATATCTGAACCATTCTCATCAGTATGAATCTTCTCAATTAAAAATGACTTCATTTCCAGTGCATCTCGTATCCAATGATACCGCACTTCAATATGCTTCGACTTTGCATGAAAAGTCGGATTCTTGCTGAGATGAATCGCACTCTGACTGTCACAGAATAACACAAACTTGTCTTGCTTGAGGCCTAACTCATGTAGGAATTTCTTCATCCACAAGAGTTCTTTGGAAGCTTCAGTTGCTGCAATGTACTCAGCTTCAGTAGTAGATAAAGCAACACACTTTTGTAGTCTTGATTGCCAAGACACAGCTCCCCCTACAAATGTCATCATATAACCAGAAGTAGATTTTCTAGAATCAAGATCACCTGCCATATCTGCATCTGTGTAGCCATCCAACACAGGTTCACCACCTCCATAGCATAAACACACTTTGGAAGTGCCTCTGAGGTATCTGAGAATCCACTTCACTGCTTGCCAATGATCTTTACCAGGATTAGAGAGAAACCGACTAACAACTCCAACTGCATGAGCAATATCTGGCCTTGTGCATACCATAGCATACATCAAACTACCAACTGCGGATGCATAAGGAACCTTCTTCATCTCTTCTTTGTCTTTCTCACTTGTAGGACATTTATCAGAATTCAATTTAAAATGAGTAGCAAGTGGAGTACTAACAGGTTTGCAATTGCTCATGTTAAACCTCTCTAACACCTTCTCAATATAGTTGTGTTGAGACAACCATAATTTATTATTCTTCCTATCACGAGTAATTCTCATGCCCAGAATTTGCTTTGCAGGACCCAAGTCTTTCATTGCAAAGGACTTGTTCAAATCTTTCTTTAAAGATTGAATCCTCTTAGAATCATGACCAACAATCAACATGTCATCCACATATAACAAGAGAATAATATAATCACCATCAGAGAATTTCTTGATAAACACACAATGGTCAGAAGTAGTTTTACCATACCCATGTTTCTCCATGAAAGAATCAAATTTCTTGTATCATTGTCGAGGTGCTTGCTTGAGCCCATACAAGCTTTTCTTCAATTTACACACAAGTTGCTCTTTACCTTTGACTTCAAAACCCTCTGGTTGCTCCATATAAATCTCTTCCTCCAAATCACCATGAAGGAATGCGGTTTTCACATCAAGTTGTTCAACTTCTAGGTTCAAACTAGCTGCTAATCCAAGCACAACTCGGATAGAGGACATCTTCACCACAGGTGAAAAAATTTCATCAAAGTCAATACCTTTTCTCTGATTAAAACCTTTCACAACCAATCTTGCTTTGTATCTTGGTTGAGAATTATTCTCTTCTGTCTTTATCTTGTATACCCATTTGTTCTTGAGTGCTTTTCTACCATTAGGCAACTTTACCAGATCAAATGTGTGATTCTCATGCAAGGAATTCATCTCTTCTTGCATGGCCTTCAACCACTTTTCTTTATCAGCATTTGTAATAGCTTCTTGATAGTACTCTGGCTCTCCACTATCAGTGATCATCACATACTCATGTGGAGGATATCTTTGAGAAGGTTGACGTTCTCTAGTAGATCTTCTCAAATCAAACTCGACTTGTGGCTCAATTGGAACCTGCTCATCATGGTGAGGTACATGATCATCAGTTACATTCTCATCATCTACCTGTATATCTCCCCCATCAACAAGAGTTTCCGTAGGAGGCTTAGGCGCAACATCAATGTAACTTCTGAGATTTGGTTTCTGTTTTTCAGCTTTATCAAAATCTTCAACAGTCTGGTCTTCAAGAAATATCACATCTCGACTTCTAATAATTTTCTTGTCAACCGGATCCCACAATCTATAACCAAATTCTTCATCACCATAGCCGACGAATATACACTGTTTGGATTTACTATCAAGCTTAGACCTCTCATCTCTTGGAACGTGAACAAAACATCTACAACCAAAAACTCTCAAATGACGGTAGGAGACATCTTTCCCTGTCCACACTCTATTTGGAACATCACCATCAAGTGGAATAGAAGGAGAAAGATTGATCAAATCCACTGCAGTTTTCATTGCTTCACCCCAAAAGGATTTCGATAATTTTGCATGAGAGAGCATACATCTGATTCTGTCATTAATCGTACGATTCATTCTCTCTGCAACACCATTATGTTGAGGAGTCTTTGGAACTGTTTTCTCAAACCTAATTCCATGTTCTCTGCAATACTCTTCAAATGGACCTCTGTATTCACCACCATTATCTGATCGAACACATTTCAATTTTCTTCCTTTTTCTCTTTCAACACTTGCATGAAAGTGCTTGAAGACTCCAAATACCTGGTCTTTAGATTTCAAAGGAAAAGCCCACACTTTTCTAGAGTGGTCGTCAATAAAAGTAACAAAATATGATGCACCACCAAGAGATTTACTATCCATCATACAAACATCAGTATGAACTAAATCAAGAATATTTTGCCTCCTATGAGGACCAGTGTTATGAAAAGATACTCTATGTTGTTTTCCAGCAAAACAATGAGTGCAAGTTTTTAGAGACGTACCTTTCACAGGAAGAAAATTTTTCTTCGCAAGTATGTTGAGTCCTTTCTCACTCAAGTGACCAAGGCGCATATGCCATAAATCAGAAGATGCATCTTCAATTGCATTCACTTCTTCCTTGCATAGCTTCGTAGGCATCCTATAGAGAGAAGTGGAACTTTGCTCCTTTGCAACCACTAGGGACCCTTTAGTGATTTTACATATACCACCACCACCAAAGAAAGTGTGATGACCATCGATATCCAAAGCTTTCACCGAAATCAAATTGAGACGAATATCAGGAACATGTCTAACATTCTTCAATTGAAGCTTGCAACCAATCTCAGTTTCAACCCAAACATCTCCCATACCGATAATTTTACATACTCCTTCATCTCCCATTTTTACCATGCCAAAATCACCAGCACTGTAAGATGAGAAGAAATCAAGCCTAGGAGTAACATGATATGAGGCACCCGAATCAATGATCCAAGTTGAATCCTGACATGCAAGGTTTATGGAATTATCATCACAAACAATGTAGACATTATTAACAGATGCAACTGCTGTTGTATCTTTATCATTTTTCTTCTCTTTGTCTTCATCTCTTTCCCTTGATTGATCTCTCTTAAGGAACCTGCAATTTCTTTTTATGTGACCCGCTTTTCCACAATGATAGCATATCACTTCTTTTCTAGTCCTTGACTTGCTTCTTGACTTGCTACGACTTTCAGAGTTGTCGCGTCTATGGAAGTTTCTAGATTGACTTCTTCCTCGTGACTCTGTAACTAGTGCTTCTGACTTTGAGGAAGAACCAACCAAACCACGTTCCTTTCTTCGAGCTTCTTCATTTAACATGCTCTCTTTAACTGTTGACATTTTCAACTTTCCACTTGGAGCTGAATTGGTCAACGTCACAACAAGGATTTCCCAATTATCAGGCAAGGAACTCAACAATAACAACGCTTGCAACTCATCATCTAATTTAATTTCTGCGGTTGTCAACTGATTCACTGTATTATGAAAAATACTCATATGCTCTGCCATTGAATCCCCATCTTTATATTTCATATTCACCAGTTTCCGAATTAAGAATGCTTTATTTTGCACATTCTTTCGTTCATACAACTCTTTTAATTTTTCCCACATCTTGTTAGCATCTATTTCAGTTTCAACATGTGGATATACACTAAGATCCAACCACTGCCTGATCAACGCCACTGCCTTTCTATTCATCTTCTTCCAATCAACGTCAGATTTATCTGCGGGTTTAACAGTGTTACCCTCAATAGGATCATACAAATCTTTACTGTATAACATGTCTTCCATGAGAGTCTTCCAAAGTGTGTAATTAGAAGAGTTGAGTTTAATCATATTGGGACCTTTATTTTCCTCCTCCATTTAAATGCACAAATCAAATAATCGAGCTCTTGATACCACTTTGTTGGGAAAAACCAGAGATAATTAACAATAACTATCTCAATAATGCGGAATATTTTTCCCCCCACCTGTGCAGATAAATGGCCAAACAGAAAATACAATTCTAAGAGCAATAATAATTGGCAGAAAATTAAATATGAGACAAACACAATTTTTAACGTGGAAAACTTCCCTCAAGTTGAGAGAATAAAAACCACGGGACCTAGTCCAGTAAAATCTTCCACTATAATAATTAATGGGTACACCAAGAGTCTTCCTAATAACAATAGGGAATATCAATCAACAATAACAACCTTATAACAACCTTCCACTAAAGTGGGTATGCCAAAGTAACTATCAGAGAAGATAAAATTACTCAAATTATATATTAAAGTAACAAACTCAGTGGTAGGAATAACATACTAAATTTGTAGATCAAACGGAGCAAGTTTGCTACACACCTGTTACCACCACTAGAACCAAACCCTTATTTTTCTTCTCTGACAACCGTTCTTCTTCCGTTGTCTTTTTGTGTTTTTCTTTCTGTATGTCCTTAGGATTTCTAAATCTTTTTTTTTTCTTTTTCTTTTTATTTCAATAATAATAATAATAATACTATTAATAAAATTGGTGGGTTCCATTTGGGGAGTGAGCCCACCCAACAAATCTCCCCTCACGACTCAAGTGGGAAGGTACTGCTCAACCATGCCAGCTTTCTTTCTGCAACATATCATCTTCGACACAGGCAATGTCTTTGTCATCATATCTGAACCATTCTCGTCAGTATGAATCTTCTCAATTAAAAATGACTTCATTTCCAGTGCATCTCGTATCCAATGATACCGCACTTCAATATGCTTCGACTTTGCATGAAAAGTCGGATTCTTGCTGAGATGAATCGCACTCTGACTGTCACAGAATAACACAAACTTGTCTTGCTTGAGGCCTAACTCATGTAGGAATTTCTTCATCCACAAGAGTTCTTTGGAAGCTTCAGTTGCTGCAATGTACTCAACTTCAGTAGTAGATAAAGCAACACACTTTTGTAGTCTTGATTGCCAAGACACAGCTCCCCCTGCAAAAGTCATCATATAACCAGAAGTAGATTTTCTAGAATCAAGATCACCTGCCATATCTGCATCTGTGTAGCCATCCAACACAGGTTCACCACCTCCATAACATAAACACACTTTGGAAGTGCCTCTGAGGTATCTGAGAATCCACTTCACTGCTTGCCAATGATCTTTACCAGGATTAGAGAGAAACCGACTAACAACTCCAACTGCATGAGCAATATCTGGTCTTGTGCATACCATAGCATACATTAAACTACCAACTGCGGATGCATAAGGAACCTTCTTCATCTCTTCTTTGTCTTTCTCACTTGTAGGACATTTATCAGAATTCAATTTAAAATGAGTAGCAAGTGGAGTACTAACAGGTTTGCAATTGCTCATGTTAAACCTCTCTAACACCTTCTCAATATAATTATGTTGAGACAACCATAATTTATTATTCTTCCTATCACGAGTAATTCTCATGCCCAGAATTTGCTTTGCAGGACCCAAGTCTTTCATTGCAAAGGACTTGTTCAAATCTTTCTTTAAAGATTGAATCCTCTTAGAATCATGACCAACAATCAACATGTCATCCACATATAACAAGAGAATAATATAATCACCATCAGAGAATTTCTTGATAAACACACAATGGTCAGAAGTAGTTTTACCATACCCATGTTTCTCCATGAAAGAATCAAATTTCTTGTACCATTGTCGAGGTGCTTGCTTGAGCCCATACAAGCTTTTCTTCAATTTACACACAAGTTGCTCTTTACCTTTGACTTCAAAACCCTCTGGTTGCTCCAAATCACCATGAAGGAATGCAGTTTTCACATCAAGTTGTTCAACTTCTAGGTTCAAACTAGCTGCTAACCCAAGCACAACTCGGATAGAGGACATCTTCACCACAGGTGAAAAAATTTAATCAAAGTCAATACCTTTTCTCTGATTAAAACCTTTCACAACCAATCTTGCTTTGTATCTTGGTTGATAATTATTCTCTTATGTCTTTATCTTATATACCCATTTGTTCTTGAGTGCTTTTCTACCATTAGGCAACTTTACCAAATCAAATGTGTGATTCTCATGCAAGGAATTCATCTCTTCTTGCATAGCCTTCAACCACTTTTCTTTATCAGCATTTGTAATAGTTTCTTGATAGTACTCTGGCTCTCCACTATCAGTGATCATCACATACTCATGTGGAGGATATCTTTGAGAAGGTTGACGTTCTCTAGTAGATCTTCCCAAATCAAACTCGACTGGTGGCTCGATCGGAACCTGATCATCATGGTGAGGCACATGATCATCAGTTACATTCTCATCATCTACCTGTATATCTCCCCCATCAACAAGAGTTTTCGTAGGAGGCTTAGGCGTAACATCAATGTAACTTCTGAGATTTGGTTTCTGTTTTTCAGCTTTATCAAAATCTTCAACAGTCTGGTCTTCAAGAAATATCACATCTCGACTTCTAATAATTTTCTTGTCAACCAGATCCCACAATCTATAACCAAATTCTTCATCACCATAACCGACGAATATACACTGTTTGGATTTACTATCAAGCTTAGACCTCTCATCTCTTGGAACGTGAACAAAACATCTACAACCGAAAACTCTCAAATGACGGTAAGAGACATCTTTCCCTGTCCACACTCTATTTGGAACATCACCATCAAGTGGAATAGAAGGAGAAAGATTGATCAAATCCACTGCAGTTTTCATTGCTTCACCCCAAAAGGATTTCGATAATTTTGCATGAGAGAGCATACATCTGATTCTGTCATTAATCGTACGATTCATTCTCTCTGCAACACCATTATGTTGAGGTGTCTTTGGAACTGTTTTCTCAAACCTAATTCCATGTTCTCTGCAATACTCTTCAAATGGACCTCTGTATTCACCACCATTATCTGATCGAACACATTTCAATTTTCTTCCTTTTTCTCTTTCAACACTTGCATGAAAGTGCTTGAAGACTCCACATACCTGGTCTTTAGATTTCAAAGGAAAAGCCCACACTTTTCTAGAGTGGTCGTCAATAAAAGTAACAAAATATGATGCACCACCAAGAGATTTACTATCCATCATACAAACATCAGTATGAACTAAATCAAGAATATTTTGCCTCCTATGAGGACCAGTGTTATGAAAAGATACTCTATGTTGTTTTCCAGCAAAACAATGAGTGCAAGTTTTTAGAGACGTACCTTTCACAGGAAGAAAATTTTTCTTCGCAAGTATGTTGAGTCCTTTCTCACTCAAGTGACCAAGGCGCATATGCCATAAATCAGAAGATGCATCTTCAATTGCATTCACTTCTTCCTTGCATAGCTTCGTAGGCATCCTATAGAGAGAAGTGGAACTTTGCTCCTTTGCAACCACTAGGGACCCTTTAGTGATTTTACATATACCACCACCACCAAAGAAAGTGTGATGACCATCGATATCCAAAGCTTTCACCGAAATCAAATTGAGACGAATATCAGGAACATGTCTAACATTCTTCAATTGAAGCTTGCAACCAATCTCAGTTTCAACCCAAACATCTCCCATACCGATAATTTTACATACTCCTTCATCTCCCATTTTTACCATGCCAAAATCACCAGCACTGTAAGATGAGAAGAAATCAAGCCTAGGAGTAACATGATATGAGGCACCCGAATCAATGATCCAAGTTGAATCCTGACATGCAAGGTTTATGGAATTATCATCACAAACAATGTAGACATTATTAACAGATGCAACTGCTGTTGTATCTTTATCATTTTTCTTCTCTTTTTCTTCATCTCTTTCCCTTGATTGATCTCTCTTAAGGAACCTGCAATTTCTTTTTATGTGACCCGCTTTTCCACAAGGATAGCATATCACTTCTTTTCTAGTCCTTGACTTGCTTCTTGACTTGCTACGACTTTCAGAGTTGTCGCGTCTATGGAAGTTTCTAGATTGACTTCTTCCTCGTGACTCTGTAACTAGTGCTTCTGACTTTGAGGAAGAACCAACCAAACCACGTTCCTTTCTTCGAGCTTCTTCATTCAACATGCTCTCTTTAACTGTTGACATTTTCAACTTTCCACTTGGAGCTGAATTGGTCACGTCACAACAAGGATTTCCCAATTATCAGGCAAGGAACTCAACAATAACAACGCTTGCAACTCATCATCTAATTTAATTTCTGCGGTTGTCAACTGATTCACTGTATTCTGAAAAATACTCATATGCTCTGCCATTGAATCCCCATCTTTATATTTCATATTCACCAGCTTCCGAATTAAGAATGCTTTATTTTGCACATTCTTTCGTTCATACAACTCTTTTAATTTTTCCCACATCTTGTTAGCATCTATTTCAGTTTCAACATGTGGATATACACTAAGATCCAACCACTGCCTGATCAACGCCACTGCCTTTCTATTCATCTTCTTCCAATCAGCGTCAGATTTATCTGCGGGTTTAGCAGTGTTACCCTCAATAGGATCATACAAATCTTTACTGTATAACATGTCTTCCATGAGAGTCTTCCAAAGTGTGTAATTAGAAGATTTGAGTTTAATCATATTGGGACCTTTATTTTCCTCCTCCATTTAAATGCACAAATCAAATAACCGAGCTATGATACCCTTTGTTGGGAAAAACCAGAGATAATTAGCGATAACTATCTCAATAATGCGGAATGTTTTTCCCCCACCTGTGCAGATAAATGGCCAAACAGAAAATACAATTCCAAGAGCAATAATAATTGGCAGAAAATTAAATATGAGACAAACACAATTTTTAACGTGGAAAACTTCCCTCAAATTGAGAGAATAAAAACCACGGGACCTAGTCCAGTAAAATCTTCCACTATAATAATTAATGGGTACACCAAGAGTCTTCCTAATAACAATAGGGAATATCAATCAACAATAACAACCTTATAACAACCTTCCACTAAAGTGGGTATGCCAAAGTAACTCTCAGAGAAGATAAAACTACTCAAATTATATATTAAAGTAACAAACTCAGTGGTAGGAATAACATACTAAATTTGTAGATCAAACGGAGCAAGTTTGCTACACACCTGTTACCACCACTAGAACCAAACCCTTATTTTTCTTCTCTGGCAACTATTCTTCTTCCATTGTCTTTTTGTGTTTTTCTTTCTGTGTGTCCTTAGGATTTCTAAATCCCTTTTATTACCTTCAAGAGGACCAAGCCCACTAAAACCTTTTTTTTCTTTTTCTTTTTATTTCAATAATAATACTATTAATAAAATTGGTGGGTTCCACTTGGGGAGTGAGCCCACCCAACAAATCTCCCCCTCACGACTCAAGTGGGAAGGTACTGCTCAACCATGCCAGCTTTCTTTCTGCAACATATCATCTTCGACACAGACAATGTCTTTGTCATCATATCTGAACCATTCTCGTCAGTATGAATCTTCTCAATTAAAAATGACTTCATTTCCAGTGCATCTCGTATCCAATGATACCGCACTTCAATATGCTTCGACTTTGCATGAAAAGTCGGATTCTTGCTGAGATGAATCGCACTCTGACTGTCACAGAATAACACAAACTTGTCTTGCTTGAGGCCTAACTCATGTAGGAATTTCTTCATCCACAAGAGTTCTTTGGAAGCTTCAGTTGCTGCAATATACTCAGCTTCAGTAGTAGATAAAGCAACACACTTTTGTAGTCTTGATTGCCAAGACACAGCTCCCCCTGCAAATGTCATCATATAATCAGAAGTAGATTTTCTAGAATCAAGATCACCTGCCATATCTGCATCTGTGTAGCCATCCAACACAGGTTCACCACCTCCATAGCATAAACACACTTTGGAAGTGCCTCTGAGGTATCTGAGAATCCACTTCACTGCTTGCCAATGATCTTTACCAGGATTAGAGAGAAACCGACTAACAACTCCAACTGCATGAGCAATATCTGGCCTTGTGCATACCATAGCATACATCAAACTACCAACTGCGGATGCATAAGGAACCTTCTTCATCTCTTCTTTGTCTTTCTCACTTGTAGGACATTTATCAGAATTCAATTTAAAATGAGTAGCAAGTGGAGTACTAACAGGTTTGCAATTGCTCATGTTAAACCTCTCTAACACCTTCTCAATATAGTTGTGTTGAGACAACCATAATTTATTATTCTTCCTATCACGAGTAATTCTCATGCCCAGAATTTGCTTTGCAGGACCCAAGTCTTTCATTGCAAAGGACTTGTTCAAATCTTTCTTTAAAGATTGAATCCTCTTAGAATCATGACCAATAATCAACATGTCATCCACATATAACAAGAGAATAATATAATCACCATCAGAGAATTTCTTGATAAACACACAATGGTCAGAAGTAGTTTTACCATACCCATGTTTCTCCATGAAAGAATCAAATTTCTTGTACCATTGTCGAGGTGCTTGCTTGAGCCCATACAAGCTTTTCTTCAATTTACACACAAGTTGCTCTTTACCTTTGACTTCAAAACCCTCTGGTTGCTCCATATAAATCTCTTCCTCCAAATCACCATGAAGGAATGCGGTTTTCACATCAAGTTGTTCAACTTCTAGGTTCAAACTAGCTGCTAATCCAAGCACAACTCGGATAGAGGACATCTTCACCACAGGTGAAAAAATTTCATCAAAGTCAATACCTTTTCTCTGATTAAAACCTTTCACAACCAATCTTGCTTTGTATCTTGGTTGAGAATTATTCTCTTCTGTCTTTATCTTGTATACCCATTTGTTCTTGAGTGCTTTTCTACCATTAGGCAACTTTACCAGATCAAATGTGTGATTCTCATGCAAGGAATTCATCTCTTCTTGCATGGCCTTCAACCACTTTTCTTTATCAACATTTGTAATAGCTTCTTGATAGTACTCTGGCTCTCCACTATCAGTGATCATCACATACTCATGTGGAGGATATCTTTGAGAAGGTTGACGTTCTCTAGTAGATCTTCTCAAATCAAACTCGACTGGTGGCTCAATTGGAACCTGCTCATCATGGTGAGGCACATGATCATCAGTTACATTCTCATCATCTACCTGTATATCTCCCCCATCAACAAGAGTTTCCGTAGGAGGCTTAGGCGCAACATCAATGTAACTTCTGAGATTTGGTTTCTGTTTTTCAGCTTTATCAAAATCTTCAACAGTCTGGTCTTCAAGAAATATCACATCTCGACTTCTAATAATTTTCTTGTCAACCGGATCCCACAATCTATAACCAAATTCTTCATCACCATAGCCGACGAATATACACTGTTTGGATTTACTATCAAGCTTAGACCTCTCATCTCTTGGAACGTGAACAAAACATCTACAGCCAAAAACTCT
Organism: Cicer bijugum; assembly: GCA_037974875.1. Lineage (NCBI taxonomy): Eukaryota > Viridiplantae > Streptophyta > Magnoliopsida > Fabales > Fabaceae > Cicer > Cicer bijugum. The sequence continues at coordinate 1,534,286 of JBBPBT010001258.1, read as the reverse complement.
CAAATGATGGTAGGAGACATCTTTCCCTGTCCACACTCTATTTGGAACATCACCATCAAGTGGAATAGAAGGAGAAAGATTGATCAAATCCACTGCAGTTTTCATTGCTTCACCCCAAAAGGATTTCGATAATTTTGCATGAGAGAGCATACATCTGATTCTGTCATTAATCGTACGATTCATTCTCTCTGCAACACCATTATGTTGAGGTGTCTTTGGAACTGTTTTCTCAAACCTAATTCCATGTTCTCTGCAATACTCTTCAAATGGACCTCTGTATTCACCACCATTATCTGATCGAACACATTTCAATTTTCTTCCTTTTTCTCTTTCAACACTTGCATGAAAGTGCTTGAAGACTCCAAATACCTGGTCTTTAGATTTCAAAGGAAAAGCCCACACTTTTCTAGAGTGGTCGCCAATAAAAGTAACAAAATATGATGCACCACCAAGAGATTTACTATCCATCATACAAACATCAGTATGAACTAAATCAAGAATATTTTGCCTCCTATGAGGACCAGTGTTATGAAAAGATACTCTATGTTGTTTTCCAGCAAAACAATGAGTGCAAGTTTTTAGAGACGTATGCTCTGCCATTGAATCCTCATCTTTATTCTAATTTAATTATTTTATTTTACACATTCTTTCGTTCATACATTTTTCCCACATCTGGTTAGCATCTACATATGGCAAGGAACTTAACACACTAATACTCATATGGCAAGGAACTTAACACACTAAACAAGGAATTATAAGAGACTTTAGACACCACATATCAACCCAAAACCTTAAGGCATTAGGTGTATGGGTCATTCTCCTTATATATCCATTACAGCCTCCATTCTTGGTCAATGTGGGACTAACAACTCATAATTGAATACCCAACAATCTCCCCCTCAATTATTAGTCCCCACCACTAGACTTGATCCACTTGATCCAAGTATTGACCGCTTGACCACTAGACTTGATCCGAGTCCTTTTTGGTCCACCACTAGACTTGATCCACTTGATCCAAATCCTTAATTTTTGCTCCCCCGTCAAGCCGAACCTGGCTCTGATACCACTTGTTGGGGAGTCCGGAGGAGCACAACATTCAGAATGGGCAAAACAAGGATTAATAAGAGACTTAGACACCACATATCAACCCAAAACCTTAAGGCATTAGGTGTGTGGGTCATTCTCCTTATATATCCAATACAGCCTCCATTCCTGGTCCATGTGAGACTAACAACTCATAATTGAATACCCAACAATCTCCCCATCAATTATCAGTTTCCACCACTAGACTTGATCCACTTGATCCAAGTATTGACCACTTGACCACTAGACTTGATCCACTTGATCCGAGTCCCTTTTGGTCCACCACTAGACTTGATCCAAGTCCTTAATTTTGCTCCCCCGTCAAGTCGAACCCGGCTCTGATACCACTTTGTTGGGAAAAACCAGAGATAATTAGCAATAGTTATCTCAATAATGCGGAATATTTTTTCCCCCACCTGTGCAGATAAATGGCCAAACAGAAAATACAATTCCAAGAGCAATAATAATTGGCAGAAAATTAAATATGAGACAAACACAATTTTAATGTGGAAAACTTCCCTCAAATTGAGAGAATAAAAACCACGGGACCTAGTCCAGTAAAATCTTCCACTATAATAATTAATGGGTACACCAAGAGTCTTCTTAATAACAATAGGGAATATCAATCAACAATAACAACCCTATAACAACCTTATAACAACCTTCCACTAAAGTGGGTATGCCAAAGTAACTCTCAGAGAAGATAAAACTACTCAAATTATATATTAAAGTAACAAACTCAGTGGTAGGAATAACATACTAAATTTGTAGATCAAACGGAGCAAGTTTGCTACACACCTGTTACCACCACTAGAACCAAACCCTTATTTTTCTTCTCTGGCAACCGTTCTTCTTCCGTTGTCTTTTTGTGTTTTTCTTTCTGTGTGTCCTTAGGATTTCTAAATCCCTTTTATTACCTTCAAGAGGACCAAGCCCACTAAAACCTTTTTTTTTTCCTTTTTCTTTTTATTTCAATAATAATAATAATACTATTAATAAAATTGGTGGATTCCACTTTGGGGAGTGAGCCCACTCAACAAATCTCCCCCTCACGACTCAAGTGGGAAGGTACTGCTCAACCATGCCAGCTTTCTTTCTGCAACATATCATCTTCGACACAGGCAATGTCTTTGTCATCATATCTGAACCATTCTCATCAGTATGAATCTTCTCAATTAAAAATGACTTCATTTCCAGTGCATCTCGTATCCAATGATACCGCACTTCAATATGCTTCGACTTTGCATGAATAGTCGGATTCTTGCTGAGATGAATCGCACTGTGACTGTCACAGAATAACACAAACTTGTCTTGCTTGAGGCCTAACTCATGTAGGAATTTCTTCATCCACAAGAGTTCTTTGGAAGCTTCAGTTGCTGCAATGTACTCAGCTTCAGTAGTAGATAAAGCAACACACTTTTGTAGTCTTGATTGCCAAGACACAGCTCCCCCTGCAAAAGTCATCATATAACCAGAAGTAGATTTTCTAGAATCAAGATCACCTGCCATATCTGCATCTGTGTAGCCATCCAACACAGGTTCACCACCTCCATAACATAAACACACTTTGGAAGTGCCTCTGAGGTATCTGAGAATCCACTTCACTGCTTGCCAATGATCTTTACCAGGATTAGAGAGAAACCGACTAACAACTCCAACTGCATGAGCAATATCTGGTCTTGTGCATACCATAGCATACATTAAACTACCAACTGCGGATGCATAAGGAACCTTCTTCATCTCTTCTTTGTCTTTCTCACTTGTAGGACATTTATCAGAATTCAATTTAAAATGAGTAGCAAGTGGAGTACTAACAGGTTTGCAATTGCTCATGTTAAACCTCTCTAACACCTTCTCAATATAATTATGTTGAGACAACCATAATTTATTATTCTTCCTATCACGAGTAATTCTCATGCCCAGAATTTGCTTTGCAGGACCCAAGTCTTTCATTGCAAAGGACTTGTTCAAATCTTTCTTTAAAGATTGAATCCTCTTAGAATCATGACCAACAATCAACATGTCATCCACATATAACAAGAGAATAATATAATCACCATCAGAGAATTTCTTGATAAACACACAATGGTCAGAAGTAGTTTTACCATACCCATGTTTCTCCATGAAAGAATCAAATTTCTTGTACCATTGTCGAGGTGCTTGCTTGAGCCCATACAAGCTTTTCTTCAATTTACACACAAGTTGCTCTTTACCTTTGACTTCAAAACCCTCTGGTTGCTCCATATAAATCTCTTCCTCCAAATCACCATGAAGGAATGCGGTTTTCACATCAAGTTGTTCAACTTCTAGGTTCAAACTAGCTGCTAATCCAAGCACAACTCGGATAGAGGACATCTTCACCACAGGTGAAAAAATTTCATCAAAGTCAATACCTTTTCTCTGATTAAAACCTTTCACAATCAATCTTGCTTTGTATCTTGGTTGAGAATTATTCTCTTCTGTCTTTATCTTGTATACCCATTTGTTCTTGAGTGCTTTTCTACCATTAGGCAACTTTACCAGATCAAATGTGTGATTCTCATGCAAGGAATTCATCTCTTCTTGCATGGCCTTCAACCACTTTTCTTTATCAGCATTTGTAATAGCTTCTTGATAGTACTCTGGCTCTCCACTATCAGTGATCATCACATACTCATGTGGAGGATATCTTTGAGAAGGTTGACGTTCTCTAGTAGATCTTCTCAAATCAAACTCGACTTGTGGCTCAATTGGAACCTGCTCATCATGGTGAGACACATGATCATCAGTTACATTCTCATCATCTACCTGTATATCTCCCCCATCAACAAGAGTTTCCGTAGGAGGCTTAGGCGCAACATCAATGTAACTTCTGAGATTTGGTTTCTGTTTTTCAGCTTTATCAAAATCTTCAACAGTCTGGTCTTCAAGAAATATCACATCTCGACTTCTAATAATTTTCTTGTCAACCGGATCCCACAATCTATAACCAAATTCTTCATCACCATAGCCGACGAATATACATTGTTTGGATTTACTATCAAGCTTAGACCTCTCATCTCTTGGAACGTGAACAAAACATCTACAACTAAAAACTCTCAAGCATGCTTATCTCCGGAGTTCTGATGGGATCCGGTGCATTATTGCTGGTATGAACGCACCTGTAAATTAATGCATCTTAATTGTATAGATGCGCTCCACCAAAGAAAATACAAAAAAAAAATGCACCCCGACTAATCGACATCGACATCCATTCGAAGCACGGATTTTTCTTTTCTAAAGAAAAAATAACCTTATTTTTACTTCCAACAACACATAAAAAAGAACGACACGGAAATCACGCCTGGAAAACAGGCTTTTTTATTACGAAAACAGCAACAAAATCCGAAACGCATATAAAAATTAAAAAAGGTGCAACACGAGGACTTCCACAGAGGTCATCCATCCTAGTACTACTCTCGCCCAAGCATGCTTAACTGCGGAGTTCTGATGGGATCTGGTGCATTAGTGCTAGTGAGATCGCACCTGTAAATTAATGCGTCTTAATTGTGTATGCGTTCCACCAAAGAAAATACCAAAAAAAAACGCACCCCGACTAATCGACATCGACATCCATCCGAAGCATAAATTTTTCTTTTATAAAGAAAAAATAACCTTATTTTTACTTCCTACAACACATAAAAAAGAACGACACGGAAATCACGCTTGAAAAACTGGCTTTATTTACTACGAAAACGGCAACAAAATCCAAAACGCATATAAAAATTAAAAAAGGTGCAACACGAGGACTTCTCAGGAGGTCACCCATCCTAGTACTACTCTCGGCCAAGCACGCTTAACTGCGGAGTTCTAATGGGATCCGATGCATTAGTGCTGGTATGATCGCACCTGTAAATTAATGCATCTTAATTGTATATATGCGTTCCACCAAAGAGAATACCAAAAAAATGCACCCCGACTAATCGACATCGACATTCATCCGGTGCACGGATTTTTCTTTTCTAAAGATAAAAATAACCTTATTTTTATTTCCAACAACACATAAAAAAGAACGACAAGGAAATCACGCCTGAAAAACTGGCTTTTGTTACTACAAAAACAGCAACTAAATCCGAAACTTATATAAAAATTAAAAAAGGTGCAACACGAGGACTTCCCAGGAGGTCACCCATCCTAGTACTACTCTCGCCCAAGCACGCTTATCTGCGGAGTTCTGATGGGATCCGGTGCATTAGAGCTGGTATGAACGCACCTGTAAATTAATGCGTCTTAATTGTATATATGCGTTCCACCAAAGAAAATACCAAAAAAAACGCACCCGACTAATCGACATCGACATCCATCCGGAGCATGGATTTTTCTTTTCTAAAGAAAAAATAACCTTATTTTTACTTCCAACAACACATAAAAAAGAACGACACGGAAATCACGCCTGAAAAACTGGCTTTTTTTACTACGAAAACGGTAACTAAATCCGAAACGCATATAAAAATTAAAAAAGGTGCAACATGAGGACTCCCCAGGAGGTCACCCATCCTTGTACTACTCTCGCCCAAGCACGCTTAACTGCGGAGTTCTAATGAGATCCGGTGCATTAGTGCTGGTATGATCGCACCTGTAAATTAATGCGTCTTAATTGTAAGAGCATCTCCAATGGTGAACTCAAGTTGGGTTCTTTAGATGGGTCTATTGTGCCACATCATCTGGAAACAATTCGCAAATTTATTACTCTAACGGTGAACTCAACATGATTCAAGTTCTACTATGCCACATCACCTTAAATCAACTCATTCATTTTTTACGGTTTAACTTTTAAAAAATTATATTATATTCCATTACTTTAATTTATACATTAATATTTAATTTATATTTAATTTTATTATAGCTTAAAATATTAATTTAAATATTCTAATTAATATTATTATACATTATTTTAATTAAAAATTAAAATCCAAATAAAAATTTAAAATAAATATTAAATAAAAAAGTACCGTAAATAAAAACTTAAATAAACTTTTGTAACAAAAATTGTGAAGAAAAAGTATGAGTAACAAATTGTTCCTATTATTGAGTTAACAATCTTAATTAAAGGAAAAAAGAAAGGCTAACGATGGTATATTAATTAAAAAAAGCTAATGGTTACAAAATTATTATTATTTAATAAATTAAAAAGAAGTTAACGGTTATAAATTAATAAAAAATGATAAATATATTATTATTAATAAATTAATAAAAGATAGCGGTTATAATTTTATTAATTATTAAATTGTGAAGCACCGTTCCTTCATGACAGTACCATGATGACACCTTGGCACAACTCCAACGGTGAACCCACAAAAAACTAAATGTTAAGTAATTACAAAGTGGCGGACAAACTCATTTTGAGTGTCGTTGGAGATGCTCTAGCATCAACAATGGAGATATATGTTTCATTGATAGTGTAACTACCCACACATTTCTCAAGGATAGTATTATATCTAGCACCAAAAAGATAATTCAAGGTTTTGGAAGTGCTAATGTTTTGTTACGTGGAGAAATAAAGTTACATATTTAGAATACATTAAATTCATAAAAGTCTCATAGAAATTTATTAAGTTTCACACTAGTGCTTTTTAACCTTGTTAAATCATCGATATTAGATCAGTTGTTATATTTCTAATGTAATTAGTAAGGCGGTGACAAATTTATTATTATATTAAACTTTGTTAGATATGTTCTAATTGAACTTTTCTAACATACACATTAAAAAAATAAAACTATATAAAAAAATAAAAAACTGTGACAAATTTGTTATTATAATAAATTTTATTAGATCGGTTCTAATTGAAATGATCGAACATACATAACATATGTATTTAAAAAAAAAGTTGTGATAAATTTATTATTATAGTAAATTTTGTTAGATCTGTTTTAATTGAACTGTAATAATACATTAAAAAAATTACAAAAAAAAACGGTGACAAATTTATTATTATTATAAATTTTGTTAAATATATTTTGTTAGACCGATAAACTAGTATCTTTAAATTAACCAAAAAATTAGAAATCACGCATTTTTCATCCTTCATACTTTGTTCTTCTGCAAACCCAATCACAAATTAATTACTTGTGAATTCAAACCCATTTTTCATCGTTCAACATTCGTTCTTCATCAAACCCAGCCACAAATTAAATACGCGCATCTTACCGGTGAAAACGTTTTCATCCTTCCACCTTTAAACTTCAAATTTCAGTGAAAACGTGAATCGTGTATCGCAACTTTCAGCCTTCATCGCCGCCGACGAGTTGGTCCGGCACAACATTTTTCTACTTCAACACCAACCAACACCAACCACAAGTTTTCTTTGTTTTCCTCTTCCATTTATCAAGGAGCATTTCCGTCGAGAAGAGTCAATTATCAAGAAGTGTTTGTTGATTTCTCAGGTAATTTTCTAATAATTCTTGTATGTTACTCAACAATCTAAAATTATTTCATTGTTAATTAAACTTATTATTAATCTTTAATTGATGGAGAAATTTGTACATAAGTGATGGTGAAATTTGAGAAGTGATTATGTTTAAAAAACTATTAAAGTGATGGAGAAATTTGAGTAGTAGTAGTTACTCTAATTTTCAACCATCCTTTAAAACTGCATGCTATGTGTTTGTAATATTGTCTCTGTTAATAATAAGTCTAGGGCTATAATTTTTTAAACACATTTGTCAATTTGAGTTTCTGATTTATGTTGGTTGTTGCTTAATGTGTTCATACTCTTATGTTTGAAATCCTTAATTAATTAAGATATTCCAAATGATCATTACTCACCACTCATATCTATTATAACATACCGTAAATTTGTCTCTCCTATAGCTTTAAATCTATCTTCCTCTTCATCAATCCACTTTGTGATCCTATGACCAATAATAACAATTATCTTGTGTGTCACAATTATTCTAGGCCAAAAAGTTTACATGATAGAGAAAAAAAAAATCCAAATTATAAAGTAGCTTACCTTTCTCTTAAATAGCTTGCATTGACAAAGTAAATTGGTGCATCAATCTTTAGAATTAGCATTCCAGGAACACGGTTTGCATTTGGATAATGCTCAACATTTCTGTATATTGCAGAATTTGGAAGGTTTCCTAAAACAAATTTCCTTGGCCTTGCAATAAATAGTAGTATCCTAAGAACATATATTGCAACCTAAATATACATTAGGAAACACATTAATTTCACAAACATGTATATCAAACTTAGAAATGGGAGAACAAAGAGGTCATTAATACATACTGCTATGACTAAGCCAATTTCAACACTGCCAAAGACAACACCAATATATGCATTAATGCATACCAAAAAAATCGAATTTGTCGACCTTCCACAGATGGATGTCTGCTTCATAATCTATAAGGCCAAGCATTGCAGATACAATTATAGCTGCTAGTACCACAAGAGGAGTGTAATAGAACAAAGGTGTCAAGAACAACAATGTCAACATGACTGCAATTGACATTACAATGTTGGATGTTGCAGTCTTGCATCTAGCATTATAGTTCACAGCCGAACGCGAAAATGGTCTTAAAAATATGATTATTTTTATACCACAAATGTCAGTAATTGATCATGTAGTAAAAGTAACATTAATTGTTCTTGTGGATGAAGTGAATTATATATATATATATATATATATATATATATATATATATATTTTGTTAATACTTGGTAGTTATCTTTACCTGTAGTGAGGTAGCAAGAGGTGAAAGAACCAACTATGTTCATGGTTCCAATAGCTATCATCTCTTTATTGCCATTAATATGGTAGTTTTTAAACATTGCGAAGCTTCTTCCAACAGCTATTCCTTCCTGAAAAATATGATCAATAATATTCAACACTCAAAGATCCTTTTGAAATCTACATTAACAAAAAATACTCTTGAATTTATTTAAAAGTATACTCTTGATTTAAAAGGATGTGAGACTGTGAGTAACAAAAGTACAACTCTTTCTACTATAATCTTGTAGTAACAACTATGGTATTGCCATATTGATATACATGTTTGTCAGCTACCAAAAAATTTCCTATATGCACTTAACCTTAGCTTTAGAGTTGTGTTGTTTTTACACACAAATTTTGACAAAAATTTGGATTGTTGACAAAATTCAAATAAATGATTAATTATATTCAGTTTAATAGATGATTGATAAATATGACAAGATATCGCAACTCATTTAACCTTCTAACAAGTGTTTTATGCTTGTGACCCTTCTAACAAAAAATGGTCAGTGGTTCTCCAAGGTAAAAGTTTTTATGGACCAAATGAAAGTCTAGATTCAACGTTAGATATTTCTGAGACTCCTTCATTCTCACAACGAATACTTACTTTCATTGAAGAAACTATAGTGGATGATGAGTATGCCACTCGTGATGATCATCAAGAAGGGATATGAGAGAATATTCAAACATAAGACTCGTAATAAATAAAATGGTAATAATGATAATTCATCTTAATAAATTTCACATTATCAATAGTATTTACTTTGATAGCTTATTGTTTTTACCAATATATGAGATGATTGCTTATAATTATTTTTCTCCATTATTTTGAATTACTATTGACCATTATTATTCTTTTTTTAAAAAGGACACATGAATAATTTGTCAGCTCATTTGCAAAGTTTGGAGGCTACTCAATCTACACAAAGAAAGGGTAGGCGTGGTACACGTATGACAAAGTTGAAACATAAATATATGATAGGTAAGAAGTTATCGATTGATTTAAATCTCCTCTTGAGGCATATACTTATCTTGATGAGGACATATGGAAGGCGTTTGTTCAGAAACGACATGATCCTTCCTATGTGGTTAGCTAGATTTATAATTTATTTTCTCTTAATAATTTATTTCTAGTATTACATTTAATTGGTACATTACTTATAACAGGAAAAACGAAAGAAGACACAAATGATCAAGTCTCATAATGAATACCCTCAACTAATGTCTTGTGGGGGATATGAGTTGCTTACTGAAAGATTGATGAATGAAAAAATAAAACAAAGACAAGTATCATCTGGAAATTCAATAGTTGCGCCTCCATCTCCACCATCATGCCATGAAAAATGGAAGAGAGCCCGACAAAAGCCATCGGGAGATTACTCATCAGAAGATGCTTGTGTCATTGCAGAAAAAAGTGTAAGTAATTGTGTAATCAATTATTAATTTAAACTAATAGTCATTGGTGATTTGTTCTTGCAAATGATTGGTTATTGGAATTTAAGTGTGAGTAACTAATTCTACATTGATTATATATGTGCTAAACGAATGATATATATTGATTAGATAACCTTAATTGTATATTGAATCCAAGATAACACAAGTAGTTCAAGTGATCAATGGTGGTGGTTTCATAAACTAACCCTAGTTGAAATGGTTCAAATGTTGCTATTTCCCTGCTCCATAGTCATAAGGTGTTGCAACTGACCCTGAGTCTATAGTAATTGGAGCATTCATATGTTAATTTCATTTGTTGCATTTAGAAAAAAAATCTGTCAACAAGTGTTATATGTTGATTTTATTGTTGCTTGATTTTAAAGTGTGGCTTTTGAGATTCTGTCGTACCCTTGATTCCCTTAACATCATTGTATGGAATCCAGTTCTAGTTTTTAGAGTTATGTTTTAGTCTTTCCATGAAGAAAAAAAATACAACTTGTATTTAGAGTAAAGTGTTAATAGATGGTGTATTTTAATCTTTTTTATCATAATTCTTTCAAACAATTATATAATTGTTGTCATGAACTATTGAAATTAAATCTTAAATTAGTTGTAAATTAAGTTAAGTGTTCACTTTTAATAAATACGATATGAAAATATAATAAACTTTGATAAATGTATTTTAATTTAAATAGTTTGCATATGTGTTTTAAAGCATATAATAATTTTTTTTTTGTAGAGCTTTGGGTGAATATAATAAGTTGCGAATATTAAGAAAGAATAAGCCCACATGGAGCATTCCCACTCTAAGTTGTTTAGATTATATATATAGAATTTCAATTACTCAGTATAATATTTACTCAGTATAATTTACATATAATATTTTAGTGCCAAAAACAACATAAAGGTTATAAGTGAGGTTACTACATTATGATACATATGTTGACCATTGTATCTAGTGGCCTTGTTGATTCATGGATGCGGGTATGTGATAAATTTTTTCAAAGTTAGTATTAATTAACTACTTAAGATTTTCATGGTCACATGATTTAGATAACTTTGTTATTTCAATGTTTATAATTTAGATATTTGGAGACTCAAAACCATTCGAAGATGAAAAAATGATGAATGTCCGACAACGTTGTGCAAACATGATTCTTGAACTAATAGAAAATGCTTGAAGCACTTGTATCATTTTAGTATCTTTAGACTATTAATAGAAGATAATGTTTTTTTTAACTAGTAAATATTATGTAGCTCTAAATTTGATAACTTTGATCTTGTAAAAATTAAGTTAAGTGTTCACTTTTAATAAATACGATATGAAAATATAATAAACTTTGATAAATGTATTTTAATTTAAATAGTTTGCATATGTGTTTTAAAGCATATAATAATTTTTTTTTTGTAGAGCTTTGGGTGAATATAATAAGTTGCGAATATTAAGAAAGAATAAGCCCACATGGAGCATTCCCACTCTAAGTTGTTTAGATTATATATATAGAATTTCAATTACTCAGTATAATATTTACTCAGTATAATTTACATATAATATTTTAGTGCCAAAAACAACATAAATGTTATAAGTGAGGTTACTACATTATGATACATATGTTGACCATTGTATCTAGTGGCCTTGTTGATTCATGGATGCGGGTATGTGATAAATTTTTTCAAAGTTAGTATTAATTAACTACTTAAGATTTTCATGGTCACATGATTTAGATAACTTTGTTATTTCAATGTTTATAATTTAGATATTTGGAGACTCAAAACCATTCGAAGATGAAAAAATGATGAATGTCCGACAACGTTGTGCAAACATGATTCTTGAACTAATAGAAAATGCTTGAAGCACTTGTATCATTTTAGTATCTTTAGACTATTAATAGAAGATAATGTTTTTTTTAACTAGTAAATATTATGTAGCTCTAAATTTGATAACTTTGATCTTGTAAAAAAATTATGACTCATTGTCATTGATTTTTAAATGTAAAGCTTCATATGAAATTTTGTGTTTTATGGTTGAATGAGAAATTCTAGTTAATAAGGTAATATGCGAAATTGTGCGGATGCATATGTAAGGGGTGAAAGTTATGAAAAAAAAAAATTAAAAAGTTAATTATTTAAATTGATTGCCTCATCGATAAAATAAATAATTTTGAATATGACTTGTTATATTGGTTCAAATTTAACTGATGTAATAAATCAATTTTAAATTTGACTTCTTATATTGGTTCAAATTTAATCGATCTAATAAATTAATTTTGAATTTGATTTGTTATATTGGTTCAAATTTAACCGATCTAATAAAATTAATTTTGAATTTGACTTGTTATATTGGTTCAAATTCAACTTATATAATAAATCATTTTTCAATGTGACTTGTTACATCTATCATTTTAGCTGATTTAATAATTAATTATTTATTACAACGTTTGATGTTAGATCAAACAAAAAACCGATCTAACAAGTACATAGGAACCGATCTAATAAAGTTTAATTGCACTAGTATCAAGGATATCCTTCTAAATGGATATCAAATTGAAACAAGAAATGAATGAGGTATAGATTACTTGTGTATCACAAAATATGATTTGGATAAAACACGTATAACAGTTTACAAATGATAATAAAAAAATTTGTTTGGCATGATTGGTTGACTCAACCCAAGTCTATAATGATGTGAAAAATAATTGAAAATTCATGTTATCATCAATTGAAGAAGCATGAGATTCATCAATGGAATAAGTTCTAATGTGCTTCTCGCTTTTAAGAAAAATTTATAATTTAACCATCACCAACAAATATTGGAAGTGAATCGATCATTATTTGGAACACATGCATGATGATATTTGTGGACTAATACACCCACCATGTTGACCATTTCGATAATTTATGGTTTTAATTGATGGACCAACTAAATATTCACATGTTTGTTTGTTTTCAACTCGCAACAAGGCGTTCACGAGATTATTTGTTGAATTTATTTGAATAAGAGCTCACTTCTCTAATCATCTCATCAAGAGAATACATCTTGATAATGTTGTCAAGTTTTCATCTCAAACATTTAATGAGTATTTTATGTACATTGGAATTTTATATTCAACATCCTATTGCACATGTTCATACACAAAATGAACTTAAAAGAAATATTTATTAAGCGTATAAAGTTAACTATAAGACCATTTGTCATGAGATGCAACTTCCCATTTCCACTTGGGGACATGCAACTTTGCATGCTGCAACACTAATTTTCCTCACGCAAACAAGTTATCACAACTTTTCCCATTTACAATTGATTTTCAGTAAAGATCCTAACTTTGTCATCTAAGAATTTTTGAGTGTGCGTTGTATGTTTCCATTGTTCCACCACATCGCACTAAGATGGACCCTCAAAGAAGGTTGAGAATATATGTTGAATATGAATCTCCTTCTATTATAAAATATCTTGAACCAACAACAACAAATTTATTTACAATTCAATTTGTTGATTGTCATTTTAATGAATCAAAATTTTCAACATTAAAAGAAGAGAATAAGCAAATGGAAAAAGAGAACAATTGGAATAAATTATCATTATTTCATCTTGTCTCAATATGATATCCATTTAGATAGATATCTTTAAAACTTAATAAATTTATATGAGACTTTGAGGAATATTATGTATTTGTTGGTTATTATGGCCTCTATTTTTGAAAAATTATGTGAAATGTCTTTACTACTTTTACAAGATTATTAATCAGATTAGCAATGACCGTTTACAGAATTTATTCAAGAACAAAATTCGCAATTGCATGTATTATCCATATATGAATACAGATACAATGCTTATTCAAAAGGTTAATCAAGACAGAAATTCACCAATACAAACATTCAAGAATAAGCATTCAAGCAATATCAAAATAAAGAGAAAAGATAACAAAATCGTGCACCAGGATTTATACTGGTTCGGCTATCAGTTTGATAGCCTATATCCAGTCCTGAAATCTAAACTAGATTTCAGCCTTTCCAATAGAATTGACTTGAGTACATTTTACAGATTTTCCAACTCAATTGTGGCCTATCTATTCAACTCACTCGCTTCTATTACAATGTCACCTTATCCCTAGAGTTACTCGCCAAACCCTCACGAGATCAAGATGAGACTTCTTCTTGATGAACACAATCACCGACAAAGATAGTCACCAGTTTACACCACTGGATTTTTCAAAACTTTCTTTACAGATTGTTTTTACAAAAAAGATAAAAGAGGTCTAATGAAGACGACTCAATCACAATATGAATTTCACACAAAAAGGAATTTGCCAAATGAGTGTTTTGTGTGTGGTTACAATTATTTCTCTCAAAGTGTTTTTCCTTATTTCTCAGTTATGAAACCGTGTAATGAATAATTGTCTAATTTATTGTGATTGATTCAATTTATATATGTTCAGAAAAACATCAGTTAAATCGATTTCTCAATCGATTTTATAAAAGTTTAAAACCAGCTTAATCGATTGTCCAATCGATTATTGTGTTTCTTGTAAGACCCATAATTTTAAAGAGTACTTTATGTATTTTAGTGTATTTTTGGTTTTGAACTCGGAGGCTTTTTAGCCAAAGCTATTAATATTTTGGAGTTTACATGACCAAAAAGATATTTTGATGCCCAATAAGAATTACTCGTCGACGAATAAATTAAATTAACTGCGGTGAATCTTTTACGAATAGTTTAATGCGTTATGGGTGAAAGGGTAATTTAATAAATATCTAAAGATTTGGAGATATTTGTTAATTATAATTAATATATATATATATATATAAAGAAAAGGAAAGGAAGGAAATAGGAAGAAAAGAAATAGAGAGGAAGGAAAAAGGGAGAAAGGAAAAAGAAAAGAAAGAAAAAAGAAAGTTCATCTTCTTCCTCTGCCTCGCGCAAAACTCATTCCCTTTTCCTCCATCTTCATTCATTTTTGCTTTCTTTGCTTCCTTTAAGCTCAAGAATAGAAACCCAAGGAATAGTGGATAAGAGAGCAGGGTTTTCTCAGCTTCATACTTCATCGTTGTTTCGAAAACGAAGAAAAACGGTATTAGGGATTCAAACACAAACCTCCCCGTTTCATCTAGATCTAAGCCTCCTTTCAAGAAGTGATAGAAGGGAAGGTTGCTCACCCCCGTGCTACGGTGCTAGTACACCAACTTTGGACGCGACGTTGCGAGCGGAGATTTTACCGGATTTACTCGCGGTACCGTAATCGAACGTTAAAGCTAACGTGAAGGTAAGGGCTCCTTCCAAACTTTTAGTTTGCATTTAGGGACTTATTTGTGGTTGTGTGGAAAATAATTTGGTTAGGGTTAAAGTAATGTTTCGTGGAAAATGAATTTTAAACTCATTTATGTATGATGTTGAGTATATGAAACTTGTTGTGTTTGAGTGATGGATTGTATTGATTTGTGTCGTCGTATTCGGCGTGTTCATACTTGATGTTCGTTGATTGATATGAATTGGTGTGAATCGTGGATTGAATTGGATATTATGTTTGAGTTTGTTTTGTGTGGAATTTGAAAACCATTAAGTTAAACGAGTATTAAGAATGGGGAATCTCTTAATGTCTTGTTACTTAATGTGTGTTTGTTTTGTGAAAATCATTTAAGTTAAAAGAGTATTAAGAATGGGGAATCTCTTAATATTTATGTTTGCTTAATGTTTGTTTTGAAAATCGTTTAAGTTAAATGAGTATTAAGAATGGGGAATCTCTTAATATCTGTGTTTACTGTAAGACCCTTAACTTTAAATTATACTTTATGTATTTTAATGGATTTTGGTATGGAACTCAGGGGCTTTTTAGCCAAGTTATTAATATTTTGGAGTTTATATGATCAAAAAGATATTTTGATGCCCGATTAGAATTACTCGTCGATAAATAAATTAAATTAACTGCGGTGAATCTTTTACGAAGAATTTAATGCGTTATGGGTAAAATAGTAATTTAATAAATATCTAAAGATTTTGAGATATTTGTTAATTATAATTAATATATATATATATATAGAAAAGGAAGGGAAGGAATTGGAAAGAAAGGAAAAAAGAGAGAGAGAAACAGAACATTTTCCATCCTCTTCCTCTGCCTCGCGCCAAGCTTATTCCTCCTTCCTCCATCTTCATCCATTTTCATTGTTCTTGCTTCTTTTGAGTTCGAAATTGATAGTGGATGATAGGACAAGGATTTCTCAACTTCACTCTTCCTCTTTGATTCGAAAACGAAGAAAAACGGTATTAGAGATACAAACACAAACCTCCCTGTTTCATCTAGATCTAAGCCTCCTTTCAAGAAGTGATAGAAGGGAAGGTTGCTCACCTCCGTGCTACGGTGCTAGTGGACCAACTTTGGAAGCGGCATTGCGAGCGGAAAATTTACCGGACTTACTCACGGTACCGTAATCGAACGAAAAAGCTAAAGTGAAGGTAAGGGCTCCTTGCAAACTTTTAGTTTGCATTTAGGGCCTTACTTGTAGTTGTGTGGAAAATAATTTTGTTAGGGTTAGAGTATTGATTTGGGAAAATGTATCTAAGGATTTATGGGTAAAATCTTAGAGTTAGGTTTTGGTTATATTGATGAATGCTTCGTGGAAAATGAATTTAAACTCATTTATGTATGATTTTGAGTGAATGAAACTTGTGTGTTTGAGTGGTGGATTGTGTTGATTTGTGTTCGTTGTTTTTGACATGTTCTTAATTGATACTGATGAAACTTGAGATGTGCTTGTGTGGTTTGGGTGGAAAATGATTTGGTGCGAATTATGGATTGAATGTGGAAGTATGTTTGAGTTTGTTCTGTGTGGAATTTGAAAACCATTAAGTTAAATGAGTATTAAGAATGGGGAATCTCTTAATGTCTCGTTCACTTAATGTGAGTTTGTGAAAATCGTTTAAGTTAAATGAGAATTAAGAATGGGGAATCTCTTAATGTCTCGTTTACTTAATGTTGTTTGAAAATCGTTTAAGTTAACTGGACGTTAAGAATGGGGAATCTCTTAATGTCTTAGTTACTTAATGTTGTTTGAAAATCGTTTAAGTTAACGGGGCGTTAAGAGTGGGGAATCTCTTAATGTCTTGGTTACTTAATGTTTGTTTTTTGAAAATCGTTTCAGTTAAATGAGTATTAAGAATGAGGAATCTCTTAATGACTTGTTTACTGAATGTTTTGTTGTGGAACTCGTTTAAGTCAAAAGTATATTAAGGATGGGGAATCTCTTAATATGTCTGTTTGCTTAATGTTTTGGTGTGAAAATCGGTTAAGTAAATGAGTATTAAAAATGGGGAATCTTTTAATATCTGCATTTACTTAACGATTGTTGTGAATGGAGTTAGTGTATGCTCATGCATTTCATTTGCTAAATTGTGCTGACCCGTGATAGGTGGCACCTCGGTAAACTGTACTGACCCGTGATAGGTGGTACGTTTACGATTTACTTTTTAGTAAGTTGTGCTGACCCGTGATAGGTGGCACCTCGGTAAGTAGTACTTTGGCCTGTGATAGGCGGTACACTTACGACTTACGCTTTTCTTTTGGTAAATCATGCTGACCCATGATAGGTGGCACCTCGGTAAACAGTACTGACCCGTGATAGGTGGTACGTTTACGATTTACGTTTTTTTTAGTAAATCGTGCTGACCCGTGATAGGTGTCACCTCGGTAATTGGTACTTTAGCCTGCGATAGGCGGTACAATTATGATTTACGGCCCTTCAAGGAGGGTTTTGGTTTGGAATTCCGAGTCCATGCATTTTGGCATGTACGCATTGCATTAGGGTGCTTGGCACACGAGTCGTGGTTGATTCGAATTATGATTGTGTTGATTTTGCTAAGTGTTATGTTTTGAAATTATGTGTAAGTGTGTTTGATTCAAATTTTTGATTGTGTTGATTTTACTAAGAGTTATGCTTTGGAATTGTGTGATAGTATGTTAGAATGTAAAACGATTTCGAAACTCATAATGTCGTGGTGATTGTATGGGTATTGTTAAGTGTTAAGATTTGGACTTGTGTTTGAATATGATTGAGTTAGTTTATGTATTTTAGGAAGAATTTACAGGGAAATCGATTTACCCAATCGATTTGGTAATGTGCTTTTTCAAAACCACTTCGGAAATCAATTTAGCAAATCGATTAGATTCATTACAGGGGCTCTGTCTTTCACGAAATTGATTTGCCCAATCGATTGGATTCATTACAGGGGCTCTGTCTTTCACGAAATCGATTTGCCCAATAGATTGGATTCATTACAGGGGCTCTGTCTTTCACGAAATCGATTTGCCCAATCGATTTGGCTAATACAGGGGCTCAGTCCTTCTCAAAATCGATTGCCCCAATCGATTGATGCAAGTCCAGAGTTCAATTTTCACTAATAACTTTTAGGAAATCGATTTACCCAATCGATTGGCTCAGTGGAAAATCTTATTTTGAGTTTGATAATTGATTGCTCAATTAATTTATCAATGTTTTATTCAGTGACGTATTACTTGATGGATTGAGAACTCTATTTGATTTCATTTACATATGGCAAGCATTATATGAACTTTTAGCATATGGAAAATCCTTTTAAGGTGCATGCTTAGTTGAGAGGATATTTTGTGCATTTAAAAACTTAAATGTTATGTGTTAACTGTTAATTTCGGTTGGTGACCCTTTACAACTATTGTGGAAATCTGGGCTTTGCCCTCAGATGAGAGTCAGGATGATCCTATCGGTTAGTACCCGACAGATGGGAATGCTTGATTGAAGCTACGTTAGGAGGATCTCTCGGGGCGCGTGGAGATCACTCAGGGTGTTTAGTTGTTTTGTAAAATGATCAGACTAGGTTGACACAGAGGGATCAGATGTCTTTCTTTTGGGTTGCTTTTATTTTTAAACTGGAAGACTGTACCACTTTTGTTATGTAAATATTTTGAATTCATATTTTGAGAACTTTTTCCGCTTCTTGTAAATTATAATGAGTTAATTATTTATCCAAAGATGTTACCTTATTTATTTCTCTGTTTTATTTTAATTTCTTTTGAAAAAAAAATACACCCTCGCTTTGAAAAACGGGGTGTTACATTTACTTAATGTCGTCATGAAAATGATTTTGTGGAGAAATGAATTGTCGAGTCAAGGTGATGCCATGTGATTTGTTGGTTCATCTTGTCTGTGTTGGGATTGTCGAGTCAAGGTGATGCCATGTGATTTGTTGGTTCATCTTGTCTGTGTTGGGATTGTCGAGTCAAGGTGATGCCATGTGATTTGTTGGTTCATCTTGTATGTGTTGGGATCCTCGAGTCAAGGTGATGCCATGTGATTTGTTGGTTCATCTTGTCTGTGTTGGGATCGTCGAGTCAAGGTGATGCCATGTGATTTGTTGGTTCATCTTGTCTGTGTTGGGATTGTCGTGTCAAGGTGATGCCATGTGATTTGTTGGTTCATCTTGTCTGTGTTGGGATTGTCGAGTCAAGGTGATGCCATGTGATTTGTTGGTTCATCTTGTCTGTGTTGGGATTGTCGCGCCAAGGTGATGCCATGTGATTTGTTGGTTCATCTTGTCCGTGTTGGGATTGTCAAGTCAAGGTGATGCCATGTGATTTTTTGGTTCATCTTGTCTGTGTGGGTATTGCATTGTAACCGTTAAGCGGTATGTTTTGAAATTGTGCGTAAGTGTGTTTATTCAAGTTTATGATCGAGTGTTTTGAAACTTGAGATGTCTTTGTGATTGTGTTGATTATGCTAAGTGTTACGTTTTGGAATTGTGTGATAGCATGTTGATTTCAAAACTATTTCGAAGTTCATGATGTCGTGGTAATTGTGTTGAAATTGCTAAGTGTTATGTATTAATTATTGCGTGTGAGAGAGATGGATTGTAAAAACTATTTGGAAGCCCAGTTTGTCGTAGTGATCGCGTGGGAATTGCTAAGTGTTAAGATTTAGTATTATGTATGAATGTGATTGAGTTAGTTTATGAATTTTTGGAAGAATATGCAGGGGAATCGATTTCCCCAATCGATTTGTTGAGTTACAGGGGCTCAGTCTTTCACAAAATCGATTTCCCCAATCGATGTGCTGAGTTACAGGGATCAGTCTTTCACCAAATCGATTTGCCCAATCGATTTGGCCATCCAGGAACTCAGCCATTTTCACGAAATCGATTTGCCCAATCGATTGATGTAAGTTTAGAGTTCAGTTTTCACTAAAAATTTCCAGGAAATCGATTGGCCCAATTGATTGGCTCAGTATAGATTCTGATTTTGAATTAGATAATCGATTGCTCAATTGATGTATCAATATTTTGGTCAGTTATGTATTACTTGATGGATTGAGAAGTTTATTTGATTTCATTTATATTTGGCAAGCATGATATGAACTCTTAGCATATGGAAAACCCTTCTAAGATGCATGTTAAGTTGAAAATGTTATTTGTGCATTTAAAAACTTAAATGTTATGTGTCAACTATTAATTTCGGTTGGTGACCTTTTATAACTATTGTGGTAATTTACAGGGAAATCGATTTACCCAATCGATTTGGTAATGTGCTTTTTCAAAACCACTTCAGAAATCAATTTAGCTAATCGATTGGATTCATTACAGGGGCTCTGTCTTTCACGAAATCGATTTGCCCAATCGATTGGATTCATTACAGGGGCTCTGTCTTTCACGAAATCGATTTGCCCAATCGATTTGGCCAATACATTGATAATGACCCCAATTAAGATAGGCTCTTCGAACTTCATCTCTTTGATTCATCGGTTATTCCCAAATTTAGAGACGTTTTCTGGGGTCACGTTCTAAACAATTAACAACAAATTTATTCGCCGTGATTTTTTGAATCTTACAAGGCTGCTCATCTGGTTGAACTGTTTGATCACTAGAAGGATGCTTTTCAGGTGTTGATGTTGAAGCTTTGCAAATTTCAACTTTGTCAGAAACTTTCTTCTTGAAAAATGCATCAATTTTCTTATATTTAAACATTGTTTCACTCCTAAAAAAATACACATATTAACTAAAATACACAACACAAAACATCAAACATGAGATATATAAAACAAAGAGATTCATGTAGGAAAGGAAATATATTTGCAATTATATGGTAATATGGTATAAAATAAAACATCAACTATAGTTTGACCCATTACCTAGTGTTAATAATAAATTATGCTATAAAATAAATAAGAATTAAACATGATTTAAAAAAATTATACGAATATGTCAAACTCAGATTAAAGACAAACCACATATATTGTAAAATAAAAATAATATACAACAACAATAATGCAGTTATATGTGGGGAGCTTTTGTTTCAAACATGAATTATATACATAATAAAGTTAATTGTATTTTCTTTGTCTTGTGCATTAAAGTGTTTTTAATTTGTTAGCTTTTGTTTCATGATAGTTTAAAAATATATGTCAATCTTTTGAAAATAAATTTTAAATGTGAGGTATAGAGTAACAATAAATTTCAGTTGATTACTTACTAAAAAAACTACGTTGATACTTGATAAGGAGAGTTCAAGTGAAGAGAAGATGCGACAAAGAGCAATATGAACTAATTACTCAGAGAATAAGAGGGAGAGGGAGGAGGGATACAGATAGGAAAAATTGAAAAAACGGACGTTAGTTTCTCAAAACCATAAAAATTTGAGAGATATTTTAGTAATTATTATTATTATTTTAATAAATAGGGAGGGAGGAAGTGGGAGAAATTGAAAATGTTACTTTTTCAAAACCACTAAAGTTTGAGGGATATTTTTGTAATTGTCACTATTAATTTAATAATCTATTTTTATTATCTATATAATTTTTTTTAAATATAAGGGTTGCCGTGCAGGTGCCCACTCTTTAAAAGATCCATGGACTTTAACTCTAATGTCAAATTTATTTTAAAAACATCCCTTATGTTAGTGACTCTTATAAAAAGGTGATAAATAGAGATACCATGAAAATAAAAATAACCCAGGCATAGGTAGACCACAATAAAAAAAATAGAATTTTAAATGAAATAAATATATTAATTTTCATTTAATTTTTGTAATTATTACTTTTCTTTTTTTTCGTCACTTTTTTTTTTCATCTTACAATTTTTTTAATGTTCGTTAAAGTCACTAAAGAGTACATATCATTTTAAAATAAATTTAAACTCACAGAATTAAAGTTGCAATTTCTTTTACACAAATATAAAATAAAAAAAAATATATTTATGACCAATAACAAAAAAATTGCTGTGGTGCAGCGTGAACAATATCTCCCTCCAATATGAAGGACAGAAATTAGCATTTGCAATAGCCATGCCATCCTCCATTTCAAATTTACTTTCTTTGCCACACTGCAAAACCTTTACAGTTTCTCACAGCTACATCTTCAACCACAACAACAAACCCTACACCCGTTTTCTCTTCTCCTTCTCCAAATCAGGTCGATCCAAAATCTGCAACCTTAAAACCCGTTGCGTTTCAGATGATGTCCCTAGGTTCCATAAACGGGTCGGGTTCTTGGCCTCAGTTTTACCCGGAGGTAATTGGTGGACATTGCCGAACCACCGGGAAGACGAAGCGGAACCTACGGCTGCGATTGTCGCCCTCCGACGAATATGGGAGTTGGTTGCCGATGAGCGAAGGGTTGTGATTGTGGCGTTCGGGTCCCTTGTCATTGCTGCTGTGAGTGTTTCTTGATTAGTTATACTTGGTAGACCCTTCGCTTATGCAAGAATTCTTTCTAACTTTCGTTGTCCCTGTAAAGTTTTTTACCTATAGGATTTTACATACGGTTTGTCATTCATAAAAGTCGGATTATAGACTTTAACTATAATTACTTTTAAATTTATTTAGATAAATGATTGTGATTTGTGGGTGTAAAACTTTTCACGTCGTGTATAAAAATCAATCTCTACTTTGAATCACGTAGGTACACCCCTCCAAATAGACGTGTTTGCGTGCGACACCTATAAGACACATGTTAGACATTCTAGAGATGTAGTCCTTAGAACACTATTTCTTCCTATAACAATTCGAAACAATGAACTTTTACAAGTAATATAATAAGAGTTTAATTTTCATAAACTGTCTTAAGTAAAATGTTTTATGCACTACAATTAACCAGTTGTGTGACTTATGAAGGAATTATGATTAATGTTCAAACATTGTTAATGATTTGACGATTATGATTCACGGACGATGTAAAAGTTATTTAGACTGACCGGTATATCCACATTTTCACACACACACATATACGTTCTTCATAACTTCATCTTCTCTAATCTTGAAGGATGGACTTTTGTGGATCAGGGACCATGACTTCACAATTAATACTTTCACGGATTAAACTGTACATTTTTTGGTTTTTTTTTTATTTTTCTAATGAAATCTGGTTATTGCAATTTGGGTAACGATGGTTTTTCTGCTCTCTATCTCTGTACATGAAATACTTTATAATAGGCCACGTGTTTACCTCTAAACAGGCCTAAGCCCTTATAGTTGTCAACAAACTTAAGCTTTTTATAGAGGCAAACAAATGTATAATATCTATATATATTTAAAAATTTTAAAAAGTGTAATTTTAAGAAAACAACAATAATGATACTATTGTATTGTTTATTTTTACTTAAGGCTTGCATTGTAAGCCTAAAAGATTTTTAGATGGCCTAAAATATATTAGATGCAGCAAATTGAAGATATAATTTTTATATATTTATTGAATCTTTGAAAAAAATGAATTGATGATTTAGATTACAGCCATAGGGATTTATAGTACGCTTATCCTTCATTCTATTTGGGGCCAATCCTGCACCCATTCTTAACTAATTCTAAGGCAGTAAAACCTGCCAGGAACTAACCAAACCACCCAGTGCTTACATAACATTTTAACAGAGACTAACTGGTGCTAGTGTGGCACATATGCAGGCTGTCATCACTTAGGGACCGCAAACTGTGAGATAACTAGCTCAAATACTCACAAACATGACCTCTTTAGCTTAATGGACTTTTTAAAAAGCCTAAAATGCCTTAGCTTTGATTATATTGTTGTTGGGGATTAATGTTAGTCTTGAGAGTCGTAGCAATTAGATTCATGTACATAGGCTAGCCATGTACCTAGGCTGTGGGAATGGCACTGCTTTCATAAAATGATGACTGGTGCAACATGATATATGTGTAGCACTGTAGCTTCATCATATTTCTTATATTTTGTTTCGCTGTATTAATTCTCAATATTTATTGCCAATCATTTTTTGTATCTGCTGCTGCAGCTTTCCGAAATCACCATGCCAAGTATATTAGCAGCATCAATATTTTCAGCACAGAGTGGTAAGACCGCAGCATTCTCAACGAATGCAATGCTTTTGGTTCTACTATGTTTTACTTCAGGAATATGCAGGTAATTTGTATAGAGCTTAACTTATTTGTCTAACCTATTTTTAGCCACTTCTTTTTCAATAAATGGAGCTTATCCTAAAGTAACCAGGCCATATCACAGTTTAAAAGTAGGAGGCTACTGATCTCAATACTCTCAAAACACACGACCTGTGTGCTAGGTGAAAAAACCTTCTATAAAATTCCTTATTGTCTGTATTAGTTTCACTATTGTCCAAACTAGGAATACTTGCCTCAAAACTAAATTCCTCTTGGTATCTTGATCTATTTGTCATATATTTTAGTATTAACATTCAGTGTGTGGTTATTTGATTCGCTCATTTGAATTTCAGTGGTTTGCGAAGTGGCTGCTTTGGAATTTTGAATGTAACCTTGGTGAGTGGTTTTTGATCTCACCTACTTTCAATTGATGTTTTTGATGCCTTAGCTTTTGTATGCTAGAGTTTTTTATCTCACCCGTGCCATTGCTTTGTATCATTGTGAATTTCATGCTGGATAATATAGTCATTGGAGTTTGGGATGATTTCAGGATAGTGTTTTACAACAAACAAAAGTGCCCTTCTATAGTTCACTTACAATTCTTATCCAGTAGTATAAGATTTTCCCCTCTAAACTCCAATACAGATTATTGTTTTTTCTTGTAACTTGTAAGTACTAATGGTGTTGTGATAATACTGGAAATCAGAATTAAAGAAACGCAAGAATGAATCAAGAATCAGTACCCTAACCCAGAATCAATGTGATTCTGATTAGGCTTTAGTATGGATCTTTATTGAATTGAATAGAATGGAAGGGATGAAAGAATTACAGAGGATCCCGCGATCCTGTTCTGGTTCCACAACCAGTGTTAACTTTCCCAATCTCTAACTAACTCTCAATTAGAACTAACATTCTATTTATAGTATTCCTAACTGCTAACTGTTTTTGTACAGCTGTCAGAGAATTGCAATTAGGAAGGTTTCAACCAAACCTTCCTATTCCCTCTTCTATATACATTTTTACTAATAGGCTTTGGCCTAATCGTATCATGTTGTTTAATAGAGAGCACATCATCCAATTCTCCATATCATTTTTCAGGTAAAGCGTCTACGGGAAAACTTGTATATAGCCATTCTTTTTCAGGTATATGTTTTACATAGCGAAAATATCCTGGGCTAACTAAGGTGTTTTTGAACATATTTTGGTTATTTATTAGTATTCCTTCTCTGCTTTCTTTTCTTATGGTTACCCTAGGCTTGTATTATGTAGGACATATCCTATTTTGATAAAGAAAAAGTTGGTACATTGACAAGCAGGCTCACAGCAGATTGTCATCGGCTTTCAAATATTATAGGAAATGATCTTCAGTTGATATTGCGCAACACTTTGCAGGTCTTAATTTTTCCATATTAATCTTCTGATTAAATTTGATGGCAGTACTTTTCCCTTCATTACCTGTTCTTTTCTTTGATATCTAGGGAATAGGAGCAATAATTAATTTAGTGGCTTTATCTTGGCCTCTAGCAGTATCTGCATTGATGATTTGTTCTCTATTATCTGCAATTTTCCTGGTTTATGGCAGGTAATCATTGATAACTATTCCAGATTTAT
This sequence comes from Cicer bijugum, assembly GCA_037974875.1. NCBI lineage: Eukaryota > Viridiplantae > Streptophyta > Magnoliopsida > Fabales > Fabaceae > Cicer > Cicer bijugum. The sequence goes on along the minus strand of JBBPBT010001258.1, from coordinate 1,508,071 downwards.
TTCTCTTGGTTCTCTCTTTTTGTTTTGCCTTCTTGTTAAGATGATAATTTAGACTCTATTCTCATTGTACTCATGTTTTTTTTTTATCTTGATAATTCTTCTGTATTCCCTTTCTTAAAAAAAAAAATCTTCTGTGTTCCCTACCTTAAAAAAATGCTTTATTGAATTTATCTTAAGCCTAAATTTTCTTTCATTATTTTCATTTTTACAAAGATGCATCCAACATCATGTGGACTAGTTATGTTATTTCAATTTATTCTGATCTATGCTTAATTTTATTATGATTTCCTTCCCCTTTGATTGGCTTCCTAGTTGGTCTTTTTAAATTTTTAGATAATGTATCCTTGTTTTTGTTTGCTTATTAAAATTATGTAAATTGAGATAGTGTAATGAAGTTATGCCAGTAACTACTTACGTAAGCATGAACTTGATGTTTGTCTCAGTTTGGAGTTTTTCATTCATTCTTCATGTTTATTTCAATCTTGTATTTGTATGGGATAGTAATTGTAATGGCAATAATAAAGTGATGGGGCTGCAAACAAGAATTTGGGTCCCAATGGACAGTTAGTGCATACACTATCTGAGCCCAACGAGTGACAGGTTTATGTTGGGAGGAATAGAAGGGTCCAGAAGCAGTCTGCTGATGTGGCAGAGGATGAAGGGGTCTGAAATGAGTGAAATGAGTGAAATGTGTGATATCTTTTAGAATCGGAAAATTGTGATGCAGCTCTTAGTGGGAGCCTTGCTATGTGGCAGTAGGATCATCCTATTGAACTTTACTCATCTTGTCTCATAAATAATACTCATTTTTACTTCTTAATTGCTTAGTTGCTATTCTATTAGTCTGTCTTTGAACTGGTTTAGTATGACAAACTAAATGACTTTAGCTTTTTCTAGACCATCGTATTTATGATGAAGGGTTTTATTTGTCACACTTAAAGGTAATAAATATGTTTTTCCTTTGGAAATATTGCTTGTGATTAGAAAATATAGCTTGAAATCAGCCATACATATTGTTAGAAACCGGTATTTAAGAGACTTATGGATGGAATGATAAACTGAATATTATTATTGATATATCAATTCTACAGAAAACTGCAATAGGAATAATAAACTGCTAATAACCAACATAATACTTTAGGAATTAGAGAGCCTAGTATTTTCCAAATGAGAATTATACCGTGCACCCCCTCACTTTTACCTCCCACCCTCCATTTTTTCATAAAGACCATTTTGTCCTTTTTCAAAAAACTTAGACCCATAGTTTTCCCAAAAACATCAAAACTTTCGAAAGTTTTGATCAATCTGAAACTTTCGAAACGTGATGCTCGAAAATTTTAAATTTTCGAAATACATTTCGAAACTTTCAAATTTTTGAAATACATTTCGAAACTTTCAAATTTTTAAAATATATTTCGAAACTTTTAAATTTTCGAAGTAATTCAATTTCGAAAATTTCAAGAAAATCGAAACTTTCGAAAGTTTTAATTTATAATTAAAATTTTATTTTAAAAAATAAATTTATAATATTATTATTAATTAAATTTATTACTATTTTTGAAATTAAGTAGGAAATTTATTACTATTTATTAGTATTAATTATTACTATTTATTACTATATATTTATTATTATTTATTACTATTAATTTATTATTATTTATTATTAAAAAATGCATTTCGGAACTTTCGTTTCTTAAATTTCCGAAATTTGATGTTTTCATATATACCAAACATTCGAAACCTCATGTTTCAAAATTTTCAAATAAGTTCCATTTCGAAACTTTCGCATTGCTTGAAACTTTTGAAAGTTTCATGTTTCGAAACTTTCATGTTGAAAAAAAGTTCCGAAAGTTTGATATTTCCTGGAAGAAATGTCCTTTGAAACTTTCAAATTCTATGCGCGCCTAAATATTTAATCTCAAATTCTTTTGTCAAATTTTTCTTCTTTCAAAGACATTTCCCTTCCAAGTAGGGTCAATTGTAGTAAACCTGCTTTGTGTCTCTTTATCTGAGACATTATGTTGTGTCTCTTTGTGTCTCTGTAGTAAATATTTTGGAACCTTATTTGCAAATAGTAAAGCTCTAGCAACTTCAAGAAGGTGCCTATTCTTTCTCTATGCAATTCCATTTTTTCGGGGTGTATTAACACCAGAACTTTGATGAACAACCGCATTTGCAAGAAAAAAATCAAACAAAAGTATATTAAAATATTCTTTACCATTGTCACTTCTAAATATTGATTGTGCACAATTTTAAAGAAAATTTTGACAACCTGCTCAACTTCCGATTTTTCTTTCAATAAATAAACCCAACAAATTCTAGTATGATCATCAATAAAAGTTATAAACCATTTTTTATTAGAAAATGTGTTTATTCTATTAGGACCCCAAACACCACTATGAATAACTCCAAATGGTTTTGATTGTTTATATGGTTGTGTAGAAAATGAAGAACAATGATGTTTAGCAAATTCACAAGTTTCATAATGAAATAAAGACGAATCCTTCTTAGAAAATAATTTAGGAAACAAATGTTTCAAATACGGAAAACTAGGATGTCCTAACCGTAAATGACATAACATAATATCATTATTATTTGAAGAAACAAAAATAGATTCAAAGCAGGTACTTGTTTTTTGTTGGTCTTTGAAGTCGAGTCCATTGTGAAGATAATAGAGTCCTCCACTCTCCTTAGCATTGCTAATCATCTTTCTCGTGCTCAAATCCTTAAAAGTGTAATGAGAATGAAAGAAGTTAGCTTGACAATTTATATCCTTTTTTAATTTAGTAATGAATAAAAGATTATATGATAAATTAGGAACATGTAAGATATCTTTTAAGGTTAACTTTGGTGACAAAATAACAAAACATTTCCCTGCAATGGCTGAAAGAGAGCCATATGCAATTTTAATTTTGTGGTTACTTGCACAAGGACTATAAGAAGAAAATAGACTCGACTCCCCAATCATATGATCAGTAGCACCATAATTGATAATCCAAGTATGGCTGGGAGTGACACTAAGTAGAGCAGTATTTGGAAAATTACCTCTCTGAGCTATAGCGCAAGAAGAAGTTTGAGACTTAAGAAGTTTGTACAATTGATCTAACTGTTCCTTGGTGAAAGGAGATGGGCTTGAAGGAAACTGCTTATCTTGATCAAATGTACCAGCTTGGAGCGCATGACCTTCGTTTCTTTCTTTTTTCTTCCAATTTAGAGGTTTTCCATGGAGCTTCCAACATGTATCATGTGTGTGCCATGGTCGTTTGCAATGTTTGCACCATGGTTTCTTGCCAGCGCTCTTCCCGTCTTCATTCTTAGTGATTAGGGCAGAGCTTTCAACCTCACCAACAGAAGGTGACTTACCCATCATAACACCTTGTCTCGCCTCTTCTCTTATAACTTCTGAGAACGCTTCTCGAAGTGATGGTAATGGGATCTTTTCCAATATTTTGCCTCGAACTTCATCAAGCCGCTTATTAAGCCCAACCAAGAACATGAATACACAATCGTTCTCCTGTCTCTTAAGAAACAAAACAATGTCCTCACAACACTTCCAATGATCATCATAACAGAGATCCAATTCTTGCCATAGTGTCATCAACTCATTATAATAGGTAGTGACATCTCTATCTCCTTGTTTGACATGCCACAATCGTGATTTGAGATTGAAAATTTGAGAAGAATTCTGAATATCTGAATATGTTTCTTTGACAGCCTCCCAAACTTCCTTCGCAATAGGCAAAAACATAAAAGGTTTTTTGATTGTCGATTCCATGTTACTAAGCAGTGAAGCAATAATAACAAAGTTATCAGATTTCCAAAACCTGTAATTCGGATCAGTTATGGTAGGCATTTGCACCTCTCCTGTTAGGAAACCATATATTCCTTTACCGTCTAAAATCAATCTTGCGGTTTGGGACTATTCGACATAATTTTTTCCATTTAGTTTCTGGATTTCAACCTTAAGGGCATTAGAAGTTCCCTCATGGCCAAAAAAGTTGGAAAAACCATTATGGCCGCCTGGACTGCTGCCATTGTCGTCTGGACTGCTGCCATTGCCGCCTGGGCCACTGCCACTGCCACTGCCGCCTAGGGCGCTGCCTAAATTGTTGGCTTTGTTGACTACTTCTGATTTTTTACCCAAACCATCGTCATTGTCGCCGCTACCATGAGGACTACCTTCCATGGGGTATTGTGTGCCATTAGCTTTATCTCAATTGGTTGGAGCACCAAACCCTAATGAGTTGTTGAAAGGTTTACAAAACCCTAACTAGAGGTTTGATACCATGAAGAAAGTAAAAGACAAAATACTTTCATATTTTATTACTACAACCCTAAACTGTTTATATAGGAAAATAAGTTACAATAGTAATACTGAATAATAATGACAATAAAAATAAACATATTAATTTAAAATAAAAGAGAATAAAATCTAATTTCTTTTGATTCTTCAACGCATTCCAAAAGAGAGAATGGATGGAATATTTCTCTTTGGTACTAGCAACAATACCCCTTATCTTTGACCACATACTCATACAATGTCCATCGGAGCGTCTACCAGCACCCAAAAATTTGCACAAATCTATTTCGCTCTCATGCTTCATATCCACAATCATGAAATTCACTTGACATTTTTTACCCTTCTCTCTATTTTCTCCATCTATCAATTCCCTATTTTTCTCTTCTACCATCATTGTTGGGTTTTGATTATCTTGGTTAAGTTTTTACTGTTGAACATCAAATGAACCTTGAACCGTCAACGACTTCAATTCCATTTCATGCTCCTCTTCTTCATCGGATATGGACAAGATGTCTCGATACTCCATTTTAAAATGCCACAGAAAGGCTATGACAAATGGTTCAAGGTATCATTATGTAAATAAATAGAATATCTGTAAGTATTCCTATTATTATTATGTGTATTTATTACTTAATCTATATAAAGAACTTACGCTGTGTAGTTTAAACAGACGGGTTATTCAACATGTCTCTCAATATTCTCCCTTCTTCGAGTACCAACAAAACATCTAGCTAAGCTCTCAAATCCTATTGTTTGGGGGGTTTATCATTTTTCAGAATGAGATGAAGAGAATTATTGTATTAATGGATATGAAAATAGAAAATGATTTCAGAGCTAATGCTTCTCAGTTAGAGAAAACAATTCTCTAACTTCCCAACCTCTAAGGTGACCTTGAAGAGGAAGTTTATATGGAGCAACCAGCAGAATGTGTTGCTCAGGGGGAGTCTTCCACCATGGTTTGTCGGCTACAAAAGTCCTTTTATGGTCTTAAACAGTCTCCTAGAGCTTGGTTTGGCAGATTCAATACAATAGTATAAGAGTTTGGTATGATTCGTAGTGAAGCTGACCACTCTGTATTTTATTGTCATACAGCCCAAGGGTGCATCGATCTTCTTGTGTATGTGGATGACATTGTCATAATTAGTAGTGATTAGCAAGACATACTCCAGTTGAAACATCTTTCCAATCAATTTTAGACTAACGACCTCGGTAAACTCTGTTATTTTTTGGGTATTGAGGTAGTCTAATCCAAAGATAGCTTTGTAATTTCACAAAAGAAGTATGCTATGGATATTCTTGAAGAAACATGTCTATTAAATGCCAAGCCAGTTGATACTCCTATGGATCCAAATATCAAATTCCTACCAAATCTTGGGGAGCCTCTATAAGATTCAGGAAGATATAGTAGATTAGTTGGAAAATTAAACTATCTTATAGTCACCCATCTTGACATTTCCTTCGCTGTCAGTGTGGTAAGGCAATTCTTAAATTCTCCTTGCCAAGAAAATATGGATGCTGTAATCCGAATTGTTAAATACATCAAAATTGCTTATGGAAAATGTCTCATTTATGAAGATAGAGGACATACTCAGATATTTATCAATGCAAAGTACCCGCCAGTAGGCATCGTCAGTGCCGTCAAACACTGAAATTTCAATTTTCGGCATGATGTATCACAGTTCGAAGATCGATACTTTTATACCGGTGTTAGAAACTGGTATTTAAGAGACTAAAGTATAGAATGATAAGCTGAATATTATGAATATAACAATTCTACAGGAAATTACACTTGCTGCAATAGGAACAATAAACTGCTAATAACTAACATAATCCTCTAGGAATTAGAGAGCCTAGTCTCTCCCAAACCAACCCTACATACAAAATACCCAATCCCTATCCCTTCCCCTTATTCTCTATTTATTTAGTAATTAAATGGAAGTTACAAAATAGTTTTTACAGCACCTACGATATAAAAATGGCAGTTACTAACAATAATTACTATTTATTATTTTATTATTATTAGTAAATAAATAATATTATTATAGAGCAGTTATGGGTAGTTAGTGCAAGTTATTTTGTAAATAGGTAGTTATTAAGTTAGTTATTTATTGTGTGTGAATAAAAGGGAAATTGCAGGCTGTTTTGGGGTAGGCAGAAAAAGTATTCGGAAGGGAGAGACCCAAGACTCTCGAATTTTTTGGGAATCCATTGTGTAATCCTATTCTATCATCAATAAAAGTCAATTATTACCATTAAATCTCTGTTTGGTACCGGTTTCTGTTAACTGGTATTAGAGCAGTTCTGATCCGGTGTAAGAAATAGGGGGAAAATGGGCATGCCACGATTTGACGGCAGCAGAGATGCCTATTCGTGACTGATCCAAGTTTGTCAGTACTCTGAAGCCCTTAGAATTTGCAAGAAGGAGTGGTTAACATGGATTTGGATGGGCCTTGACGGCGACCCTTACAGTTGGTGGCTCTCCTGGAGAGAAACCAATCAGAAGGTTCCTTTCATAACATTTGCGAAGGCTCTTCCAATACATTTCAACCTGAGTTAGGGATTTATTTTCAAGATTTTGGGGAACAAGAACCAGTTACACTGACAGACACTGCTAAAGAAAAGTAATCAATGGCACCAACCAAAGATGAAGACAAAAAGGTGGAAGCAAACGCTGAACCCCACAAGTTGATGGTAAGGAACAAGAAGAAACAAGATCAGAAAAGGAGTCGTAAGGAAAAAGATCTGAAGGAAGAACTGGGTAAATCACAAAATTGGTCTACCCAAAATATTGCCCTTGCACCGAAGATGAAAGGTATTGCGACAAAGGAAGGGTGAATAAGAAACAGAGGGAATAAGAAGAGAATCAACAAATAGAAGGGAAAGAAAACACTCTTTTTGATTCACCTAAGAATTGATGATAATTAAGAAGATAATATTTCAACCAATGCATCTATTCCGCGACCGACACATAAAAAGCTTCCTATCGCAAAAATGGGTCGCAAGGTTGTGCATTATCTGTTTTGCATGGTAAAACAGAAATTCCGAATTTTCAACAATGAGACCCAAGGGTTCGAAAACTTGAAGGAAAATGCTTGAGAAGTACTGTCAACATTTGTTGTGTTTCCCGCATAATTTTTCTTTCTTTCATAATCACCTTGAGGACAAGGTGATAGTTTGGGGGGAGTATTGTTAGACTGTTTATTATTTTATTATTATTAGTAAATAAATAATATTATTATAGAGCAGTTATGGCCAGTTAGTGCAAGTTATTTTGTGAAAATGTAGTTAATAAGTTAGTTATTTATTGTGTGTGAATAAAAGGGAAATTGCAGGCTGTTTTGGGGTAGGCAGAAAAACAGAATAGTGGTATTTGGAAAGGACAGACCCAGCTCTTGAATTCTTGGAAGGGAGAGACCCAAGACTCTCGAATTTCTTGGGAACCCATTGTGTAATCCTCTTCTATCATCAATAGAAGTCAATTATTACCACTAAATCTCTATGTTTCGTACCAGTTTCTATCACATATCTCTTATCTTATTCTCTGGCAATGCTGATTGTCTAAAGCTTGTATTTTTTTGTTCATATATAGGTATCAAAGAAAAGCAGCAGAGTTAACCCAAGATTTCACAGCTTGTGCCAATGATGTATACACAGTCTACTGGTAGACACTGTTTCTGAAATATTGACCACAGTCTTATTTTAACTAATAATATCTTTTGTATTACAGGTAGCTCAGGAGACACTTTCTTTGATAAGAACTGTCCGAGTGTATGGAACCGGAAAAGAAGAATTTGAAAGGTGGTTCGTTTTGTTCATTACCTTATTATATAATTATAGACAAAATTACATCCGCTGTACTTTAAGTTATGTGTTTGTACTAAATAGGTACTTTAAGTTCAGTTATGTGTGCGTAGTTACCCTTTTTAATAAGTTCCTCATTTAGTTGATTACGTGGGTTAAAATTTCTGAGTCACTTTGTCGAACTCACTTACATTCCCATCCTTCTTCCATTATTTCTTCCCCTTTTAAGCAAGACATTGTCAAAGAGAGTTCTCAACAGTTGCCAAATAGTCACGCATGTTCCTGCTGAAGACTAGATTGCTGATGTACATAAAAAGCCTATGTAGAAACTCAGATTTGGCATTCTTAGAGAGGAGAGAACTCAGAGTGTTTGGCAGTAGCATTCAACTACCCTGCGTTTGTGGGGGTACTGTTAGAGTATGTATGTGTACAGTTTCTGTTGTTCTGTATCATTACTAATATGCCTTATGTAAAACTGGTTTTACGGTAGCTGAGTCTCTACAGACTCTTGTACTCTAGAAATATGGGTCTCTCTGAACCTATAACATCGAGAATCATTTTGAAAATTTTAGCCATGTTATAATACCTTTTTTTTCAAAATATATACGTAGATACAAATTTAATTACTATAGGTATAAATGAATCTTCAGAACAATTTTTTACTCTTTTAGATACCACATTATAATAGTGTTAAATTACAAACTCAGCTATTTTGAAAGTTTTTCCTATTTCTCAAGTCAGGTTACATAATAGATATATACATATCTAATTTATTTTTTGTTTATTTTTTGAATTCATCTGTGCATCGGCAGTTTGAGAATGTATACACAAGTTGATCATACATCTTGGTAAATGGTTATGTCAATGATACCAATAATACATACACTACATCTAATCAGGTACAATCAGTGGCTACAGAAATTAGCATTCATTAGCAGTCGTGAGAGTGTGGGTTATGGTTTATGGAACCTGAGCTTTAACACCCTTTACCGGTCAACTCAGGTTTGGTTCATTTAACCTTATTGAAAAATTTGTAACAATTCCTTCGTGCTACGTTTTAAACAGTGTTACTAGACATCATTTTCGTTTGTTCATATATTTCTTGGGAGTTTTTTGTAATTTTTTATTAGAATGAAACAAAAAAATAAATCATATATGTTGTATATTTTCTGGTGAGTTTTTAAATTTTTTATCAATGATAGGTGATTGATTTGGAGTGTCAACATAGTCGAGAGGCCAAATTTACCATACGATGCTTTTGCACTCTCTTTTTGGCTTAAAAAAATACGAAAAAACAAAAAAACAATTCCTACGACCCTCCCCTTATTTCCTTTAAATGTTTTTGGGGGGCATAAATGTTAATTAAATAGTGTTTTGATTCCATTTAAATTTAAAAGGTTTCATAATATATCATAATTTAAAGATTTGTTCATCAAGAGTGGATTAAGTTTGTTTTGCTTATCATCATTAGACTACCTGTCCTATTGTTGGTTCTTTTCTAAGTCTTTCATAATTTATAATTGTTGAAGTTGTGGGATTTTAGAGAAAAGGAGGAGAGAGAATAATAAGTGTCAAGAATTAGAGTAAAAATATATTTCTTGAATGAATTATATTGGTAATACATCATATATATATATATATATATATATATATATACACTAGATTACTTAACAACCAAATCCTATTAGTACTCATATATTACTAAATCCCTATTAGTACTCATATATAACTAAATCCCTATTATTACTCCTATTCAACAGAATCCCTATATTGAAGGATATTAAACAGAAACATATTTTGACACTCCCCTTCAAGTGGGTGAATAGGTGTTCTCCATTGCCAGCTTGAATACAATTATTTCAAAGTTGTTACTGTTCAACCCTTCCTTTAGTTAGAAGATCTGCAAGGTTGTCACGGGAGGAGTTATATGTAGTGCCAATTAGGCCAAAAAGAAATCTCAAGTTGCTGCAATGAAGGCAACAAAAAGGGTCACAATGAAGGTGGTTAAGAATTCAAGAAAATAGAAAGCGCAATAAAGGCGATAGTTTTATGCGGAAGCAAGGGCCACAATGAAAGTGCCATTCGGAAACTCAATGGATCAAAGTTTGGGACTCACCTCATAGCTATTGACTGGGTACTTTGTCTATTCATGAAAGGTGGTAGTTGCAAAGATACCTTCGTCGATTGGGAAAATTGCGTCAAAGAGGCCGAAGACCTCGTTGAAAAGTGCTCTCAGGTAACTGCGCGTTTGAAGCAGTGTATGGATGCACATTCCAATTACTACAAAGCTATTCTTAGGACTGAGAAACACGCTGAAGAACAAGCTGTTATCGAATTGGAGAAAGAAAGGCAAGATACAGCTAACAACAACAATGGCGAATCAACAAGGTACTAGCGATTCTGGCCCAGCAATGGTGGATCACCAAGGTACTAGCGATTCTGACCCATCTGTTCCCCCACCCACTGACCCTGTGATTCTACTCCTGTCACTCAAACACTCCCTCCTCCTATTGACACAACATCCAGGTGGTGATAGTACAACACTCCCCCTCAAGCTAATGTTTAACTTTAGCTTGCTACAAGAAAACAATGTTTTGCTCCACAAAATAATAAAAAAGACAGAAAGACAACTCAGGGATGCATTTGAAGTTGGAGAGAATTGCTATAAATATAGCCTAGCTAGATAGCCTGATTGATCATCAGTCTAAGAGAAATTCATGGGAAACTATTGAACAAAGCAAGCTTCGTTCTTCTAAAAGATTGCATTTGGAAGCTTCAAACCAATAATATCGGAGACTCAAAATATTTAAACTTTAATATGCTTCAAGGAGAGAGCGACATGATTCAGGGAGATAAAGGCACGACCAATACATCACATCATGAAGAGACCTGCAGAGGGGGGCCGGAGAAAAGTGCATGCATTCTCACGCACGAATTTGGTGGAGGCACATAAGATCCATACATAGAGAAGATGGACGCGCGTAACAGCGTGTGCAATGTTGGTTGGTGACAGTAAAGGTGTATCCTACTCCAAGTGTTGATGTTCTTTCTACTGGAGATGAGCTTGTAGAGCCATCTACTGGGCATCTAAGTCGTGGTCAGATCAGGGACTCTAATCGTGCCATGCTGCTGGCAGCTGCAGTACAACATCACTGCAAAGTTGTGGACCGTGGTATCGCTAAGGATGATGAAGAATGCCAAGGAAGGATCTTGGATAAGGCTTTTGCTTCTGGAATTAACATTCTTCTAACTGGAAATCCTGTCAGCTCTTCAATTTGCTTTCATCTCTCTGTGGTCCCCGCTATACGTCAGGTTGCAGGGTGGATAAATCCTCTTCATTTGAGAGTGCAAGCACGACTTCAACAACCCATAAAGACAGATCCCTTTTGACCAGAATATCATCGTGCTGCTGTTATGTAGACCGACAATGATGGAATAGGCAACCCTGGTTTTGTCGCCGAGAGCACTGGTCACCAAAGGAGCAGTCGACTACTTAGTATGAAGTCAGCTAATCCCTTATTGGAGTTTCCAGCAACAGGCAGTGTTGTATCTGTTAGGACCCCTGTTGCAGCTATCATAATTTCTAACCTAAGACCCGTGGCTTTTGGCAAGAAGCATATATCATCAGAATCAACCTTTGCTTTGCCAGCAATTAAATCAGATAAAATAACTACAGATTCTTATGGGGGTGCTGATGTTAGAGTGGCTATTCTTACCGTAAGTGATACAGTTGCTATGGGGGCTGGCCTAGATCGAAGAACCTATACCTGATGGCGCTGATGAAGTTGTTCAAGTTGAAGATGCTGAAAAGTCAACAATGGTGAAGATGAGTGTCCATAGGTTAATATCTGGAGAAATATTAGGTGCTTCTGAGATTGGCTTGCTTGCTACAGTTGGTGTGACCTAAACCTTGAAAGAGCAGTGCCATGAGCTTCTTGCTGCCAAGCAGGATTTGTTGCAGCATATGAAATCATTTGTTGGCATTCCTTTTACAGGTGAAGATGCATTCAAGGGAAAGCGATGCTTTTGAGGGAAGCTGTAGCGTCGTGGCTGGTTGCTAGAAGGCAACTGGAGTTGATGGTGACAAATGACTGTATGAAGTCAAAAAGTTGAAACACTGAAAAAAGTGGTGCTGCCGACGGCAGTAGTGAAGCACAAAGATAGATCACAAAATCAGAACCTGCTCTGGTACTATGTCAAGAATTAGAGTAAAAATATATTTCTTGAATGAATTATATTGGTAATACATCATATATATTCTAGATTACTTAACAACCAAATCCTATTAGTACTCATATATAACTAAATACCTATTAGTACTCATATATAACTAAATCCCTATTATTACTCCTATTCAATAAAATCCCTATATTGAGGGATATTAAACAGAAACATATTTTGACAATAAGAGTTTGAATATTATTGATAATAGTTTTATGCTAATTTGATTACAAAAGATTCAATACTAATCTCTATTTATAGAAAAACATAGACTCAATCGTAAATCAGGAATAAATCATAATAATAATGAGAGATATTTTAAGATATTTCTATGATTATAAATTAATCATAAGAAATAACTCACGATACTCTGATATAATATAAAAGATCTTATAAGATATTTTATAATATTCAGATTTTATAAGTTGGGAGGCCAAATTTACCTTTCGATGCTTTTGCACTCTCTCTTTTTGGCTTAAAAAAATACGAAGAAACAAAAAAACAATTCCTACGACCCTCCCCTTGTTTCCTTTAAATGTTTTTTGGGGACATAAATGTTAATTAAATAGTGTTTTGATTTCATTTAAAATTTAAATTTAAAAGGTTTCATAATATGTCATAATTTAAAGGTTTGTTCATCAAGAGTGGTTCAAGTTTGTTTTGCTTGTCATCATTAGAGCATCTCCAACGGTAGTCAAATGAGTTCGTCTGCCAGCGTGTAGTTACGCAAAATTCAGTTTTTGGCGAGTTCACTGTTGGAGATTTGCCAAGTTGTCATCACAGTTACTTTTTATTTTTTATTAATTTACGAATAATAATAAATGCATGATTTGTTAATGGTGGACCCTATTTAATGAACTCATGAGTTCACCGTTGGAGTAAAAAATGAATGAGTTATATCAAGATTATGTGGCACGGTGGACCTCATTTAATGAATCCAAATTGAGTTCAGTGTTGGAGATGCTCTTAAACTACCTGTCCTATTGTTGGTTCTTTTCTAAGTCTTTTAAACTTTGTAATAATTCTGGATCTCATAAGATTTTAATTTTAGAATTATGATCAAATTAAAACTCTTTCTAGTTATTCTTCCTTAGTATTAAAATGCAGATATTGTACAGCAAAATATATAGATAATAAACAGTTAGATTTTAGAGTTTGGTATCTATGTTGGATATTTATAATAGATATTTAACTGTTAATTTTGAAAAACTGAATGATAGAAACCGACCGGTATATTACCGTAACATGAAGATTTCAATTATATTCTCTAGATATTCTAGACATCCAAAACTCTTCCAATGCCTACTAGGCCCTCAAATTCATACAAATACGAAGATACACTTTCTGTCAATCACCCGTTCTATTTATAGGCAACATGTTTATTCTCCTAATTAACTTATTCTTATTCTAACTGCACACAGCAGTTACATATGGCAGTTATTATTAAAAAAACTGTACTAATAATTAATAAACTGCCTAATAATAATAATAATAATAATAATAATAATAATAATAATAATAATAATAATGATAATGATAATGATAATGATAACACTGAACTATAGTTTAGAATTTTTTTAATGATTTGTCCATTTTTTATTGAATGTTGTTATATAATAGATGATATACTACCTTCGTCCTTTAAAAAGAATCCCGTTGACTAAATAATTTGAATTAAGAAAGATGATAGTAGTATTAATTTTGTTAACAATTAATATTGTTTTTCCCTGTTTACCTTTCATAGTATTTATTGTTTACTTGTTGTCTACAAAGAAATAATGCAATTAAATATTTGAACAGGGTCTTAAAAAAATGGATAAGAAATTTTAACAATATGGTCTTATATTTAGGTACGGAGATAGTAATGATCTAATTTATTATTTTTTTTTGTTGAATTGCAACTTGCAGATATTTGCAGTGCTTTTAGGAGGAATGTATGTTTTCAGTTGCGGTGTAACTGTTGAGCAACTTACTAAGTATGTATTATACTGCGAGTGGTTGATTTATGCTACTTGGAGGGTAACAAACAGCTTATCATCATTACTGCAGTCCATTGGAGCATCTGAAAACATTTTCCATATGATGAATCTATTGCCCTGCGACCAATTCTTATCCAAAGGCAAGAAAATATTTGTGTCTCTTTCTGTTGCTACTCATAAGGTATGGAATCATATATTGTTTAATCGTGCTTTCCCACATCAACCAGGAATTAAGTTGCAGAGGTTAATGGGCCATATTCAGTTTGTAAATGTATCATTTCATTATCCTGCAAGGAGTATGGTATGTGTTTATGTTCAATTAAGTGTCTTTTGCTACATTTGTTAGAATAAACATGTTTAAGTTATTCATTTATTCTCAAAATAATAACACTTACGCTCATTTTCTATACCCAGTCACTAGCCATTATAAATTTGGCACGCGTACAGTCCTTTTAGCTTAAAATTTTAATTACTCTACCATTCAATTTCGGGGTATGGGTTTGTATGTGTATGTAGTTTATTTAAGTTATTGTTAATTTGTCATTGTTGCCAACTTTTGAACAGATCCCCGTTCTAGAACACTTAAACTTCTCTGTAAAAGCAAATCAAGTCATTGCCATTGTAAGATTTGTCTCTTTGTTCATAATGATTTGATGTTGGTGATGCTCAAAGATTAACCAGATATTTCTACCTTGCCAAGGTTGGTCTGAGTGGTAGTGGAAAGAGCACACTAATCAACCTTTTACTTCGACTCTATGAGCCTAGTAACGGTCAGGTAAGTTATTTATCTGGCAATCCTGGTAAATTGGAATCCACTTATTTTGTTTCATAAGAACTGAGGTAGATTGGAATTCACGTATTTTGTTTAATAAGTGTGAATCAAGAAATGATATAACTATTGTAACTATTATTTATACCGAGAAATATCAAAGCAAAAGGCATCAAACCTTACTTTGTGACATGGTATCAGCAGGTTCGATGAAACCTGTGAGATTTTAATTCATCGTGGGCTTTATTCAGTGACACACCACTAAGTCGCTCTCAAACCTCACACTTGTCTTTGCTGCTCTTGGTTCTTGTTTGTCTCCTAACCCCTTTAGCGTATCCTCGTCATCGTTGATCTCAAATCCTTGTCCGTCTGCTGGTTTCGCCGTCGCGATTATCAATTTTATGAGGTTGAGATCGTGATTCTTGTTTCATTTTGGGTTGTCCTTGCTTGAGCGTGTTACTCGCTGCTGCTGCTTTGTTTACGGACTTTTTGCAATTTGGTCTAGATCTAGTTTTTAATTATTTTTTTGTTGCACATTACCAAAAAAAAATCTATATCTTTTATTTTTATTTTTGTTTTTTTACGTGCAATCTCATGACTTCTGAAAAAGAAAGAGACAACTTTTGTGTCTGTTTTATTGGTAAAAATTATGCTGCTTGAAAATTTCTGTTCAAAATGTACGTTAAAGGAAAAAGATTATGGACTCACCTTGATGGAGTTTCTAAGGCACCGACAGAGAAAGTTGTCTTAGATGCATGACACCTTGATCTTGGATTGTCAATACTATTGATCCTTATAAAATCAATAATTTGCACTCTTTTTCAACTGCTCAAGAAATGCGGAACTATTTGAAGCGTATCTACAATCAAAACAATATGGCCATACATTTTCAGTTGGAGCTAGAGATAGCCAACTACAAGCAAGGTAATTTGATCATTCAAGAATATTATTTTGAATTTTTGAATTTGTTGACAGAACACTCTGCTATTCTATTTGTTGCAGTTCCCAAGACTTCTCTTGCGGATGTCCAAGTTGTCTACAACACTAGTAAACGAGATCAATTTCTCATTAATCTTTGTCCAAAATTTGAGTTAGAGGTGTTTTTCTGAATAGAAATCATGTTCTCTCTTTGGATATATGTGTTGGTAAACTTCTCAGAGAGGAACGTCTCCTTACTCAAGGAATCATGTCTCGTGATGTTGTCACTTCCGAACCTATTGTATATGCTGCTTAGAGCCGAGGTAAAGGTCGTGATATGTGACAAGTCAAATGTTTCTCGTGTGTGTAAATAATTTGGACATGTCGCTCGTAGTTGCAATAAGAAGTTTTGTAATTATTGCTAGCAGCTAGGTCATATTATCTCTGACTGTCCCACGCGTCCTCCACGACTAACACAACGTTTTGGCCATGCATTCAATGCCATTACGATCTCCACAGTTGGTCGTTCCATTTCTGGTGCTTCTAATGGTGGTGCTCTATAGTTTGAAATGATTCAACAGATGATACTTTATGCTCTTTCAGCCTTGGAAATTCAAGGTAAGTCTTCTAATATTTCCAATATATGGTTTCTTGATTCTGGTGCCTCCAATCACATGACTGGTTCTTCTAAATGTTTGCACAATTTACATTCTTATCATGATAATCAGAAAATTCAAATTGCTGATGGTAATACCATTTCTATCATTAATGTTGTAGATATAAAATCTGATATTCGGGATGTGCTCGTATCACCTGAACTTTCTTCCAATTTATTGTCTGTTGGATAATTGGTGGATAACAATTGTAATGTTAATTTTTCTCGTGATAGTTGTCTTGGGCAGTAGTAGGTGTAGGGGAAAGTGATCGCGAAGGGGCTTAAAGTGCGAAGATTGTTTTCACTTCAATTTATTTCCAATTATTTATCTCTTACTTGTAATAATGTTTTGAACTCTTATGAGTATTGGCATAGAAAATTAGGTCATCCAAACTCTGATGTTTTGTCTAATTTAGTTAAAACAGGTTTGTTGGAAAATAAAAATGTTGTTTCTATTGCCTCTGTGCGATGTTCTATTTGCAAATTGGTTAAAAGTAAAACAATTCATTTTCCGTCTAATGCTCATCGTGCTTCCACTTGTTTTGAGATTGTTGAAAATATATTTATATTTATTACATACCATGTAAATAGGGATAATATCTCCCATATTTATTTTTGTATTTATTACCTTGAGCCTATACAAAATCGACTCCGTTGTGTAGTTCAAACACACGGTTTTACCATATGTCTCTCATTTTCTCTTATTTAACATATCTAGAGCATATTAAGAGAGACAACCTTATACAGTGATTACTCCGAGACTCACTATCCTTTGGCAAGATTTTTTTCAGTAAACCATGTCCCAATTCCAATTTACCCTTTCTTTGTCGCTTTTGGTTTATTTTTTCAGCTAATCAGTCGCAAAACGGTTCATCGCGCGACACTTTTCATGGTAATATTCATTGCAAAAAAAAAAGGTTTTTATTTTGCCTCTTTCGCCACTGTTTTGCTGCTGGTTTTAGGTAATTGCTTATTGATTATGACTACTTATGAAGATTTTCTTCGGTGGGTAGAGTATTGCCAAAACTTGAGTTTTTCTGTTTCGACCGTACAAAGTGGTAATTCACCTGTTTGCATCTCACCTTCTCATAGTCCATGAATTTTCGATTCTGGTGCATCTGACCACATTACTGGAATAAGGCTCTTTTTTCATCTATCACAACTTCTGGTTATTTACCTAGGATAGTCTCACCCAATGGTTCACAAACAGAGTCTCAAGGGATTGACACTGTCCAAATCCTCCCTACTCTATTAGTTACATCTGTCCTTTATGTACCTGGATGTCCATTTAATTTAATTTCTATCATTCGATTGACTCGTTCTCATGATTGTGTTGTCACATTTACTAATTGCAATGTTACTTTGCAAGATCAAATAACAGGACGACAAATTGGTGTCATATGTGAGTCTAGTGGCCTTTATTATCTGTCAAACCCATCAACGCCATGCCCTATCACATATTCTCCTATTACTATACATGCTCAGTTAGGTCATCTGAGTCTTCCCAAACTTCAACAATTAGTACCTAATATAACCAAATTATCTAACTTAAATTGTGCGTCGTGTCAGTTAGGGAAACACACTCGAAGTCATTTCCTTGATCGAGCTAATAAGCGAGTTTCATTCCCGTTAGCTTTAGTTCACTCAAATGTTTAGGGTCATTCCCGTACTATTTTCACTTGAGTCTAGATATTTTGTTACCTTTATCGATGATTTTTGTCGTTGTACGTAGTTATTATTAATGAAAAATAAGTCTGAATTATTTTTTATATTTGAACAATTTTATAAGGAAATTAAAACTCAATTTGGTGAGCTATTTTCAGATTCAAGGAGATACAAAAGATTAGTTGATAAATTAAACTACTTCACAATTACCCGTCTAGACATTTCTTTTGTAGTCATTGTAGTTAGTCAATTCTTAAACTCTCCTTGTCAAGAACACTGAGATGCTGTGATACAAATCTTGAAATACATTAAAGGTGCTCCACGAAAGGTCTAATTTATGAAAACAGAAGACATACTCAAATAGTTGGTTATTCAGATGTTGGTTGGACATATTCATCCATTGATAGGCGATCCACTTATGGGTATTTTATACTTGTTGGAGGAAACTTAATATCTTAGAAGAGTAAGAAACAAAGTGTAGTTGCAAGATCTAACGCTGAAGCTGAATACAAGGCCATGACATTAGTGACTTGTGAGCTCATTTGATTGAAACGGTTACTCAAAGAGCTTCCATTTGAAGAGGCAACACAAATGACATTAATCTGTGATAATCAAGAAGCATTGCACATTGTCTCTAATCCATTTTTTCATGATAGGACCAAACATATTGAGATAGATTGTCACTTTGTAAGGGAGAATATCGAATCAGGTGACATCACCACTAGCTTTATTAATTTCAATGATCAATTGATAGATGTATTCACTAAGTCTCTACGAGGCCCTCGAATTAGTTATATATGTAACAAGCTTGGTGCAATGATTTATATGCCCTAACTTGAGGGGGAATATTGAAAATGTATTTATATTTATTACATAACATGTAAATAAGGATAATATCTACCATATTTATTTTTGTATTTATTGTTTTGAACCTATATAAAACCGACTCCGTTGTGTAGTTCAAACACAGTTTCACCATATGTCTCTCATTTTCTCTTATTCAACAGAGATGATTCATAGTGATGTATGGGGAATGTTTCTTGTAACTTCTCATGTACACTATAAATATTGTCACATTTATTGTTGATTACAGTTGTGTTACTTGGATATATTTTCTTCGGTCTAAATCTAAAGTGTTTTCTATGTTCAAGAAATTTCTAACATATGTTGAAACTCAATTTCAAGCAAGTGTTAAAATTTTTGACTCCGACTCTGGTGGTAAGTATATTTCTCATGAGTTTCAGGAGTATCTTCAACAAAAAGGCATCTTGTCTCAATGATCTTGTCCAAATACCCCCAACAAAATGGAATGACAAAACTTAAGAATCGTCATTTGTTTGATGTAACCCGCACGTTGCTTCTTCAAGCTTCTGTACATCTCGATATTGGGTGGAGGCTCTTTCCACAGGTGCCTTCCTTATCAATCGTGTTCCTTCTACAGTTATTGATTTTGACTCTTTTTTCGTCTCTTTAAAATTCAGCCTAATTATAGTGATTTACATATTTTTGAATGTGTGTGTTTTGTTCACCTACCTCCATTTGAAAGACATATGCTTGGTGTGCAGTCTGCTCAATGCACATTTATGGAATATAATCACTCTCATAAGGGTTTTGTGTGTTATGATATTTCTAACCACCGCTTTCGCATTTATAGAAATGTGACATTTTTTTATAATCAATTTATGTTTCAGTGTTTTTCTCCTGCCATGAATGATATTGCTATTCTTCCCGACTTTTCTACTATGCCTCAATTTATAGAACGTTTTAAACCAAGAAATGTATATGTTAGAAAATACAAACAGTAGGTTATAACCCCGCTTCTCGACCCTGATCCGCCACCTGATCCTGTAGCGGTTGCACCACGACGTTCTGGTAGAGCGTCTCGTGCACCAGATAAATATTCACCAAACATGTATAAGTCCTCTCATACTTCTTTGTCTGCATTTCTCTCTAGCATATCTATTCCTACTTGTTACTCACAGGCTGTTAAAGATATGCGTTAGATAAATGCAATGAATGAGGAACTTCAAGCTCTGCAAGAGAATTTCACATGAGATATTTTCTGTTTTCCTCCTTATATCAAACCCATAGGCTCCAAATGAGTGTATTCTATTAAATTGAATTCTGATGGGTCCCTCAACCGGTACAAGGCTCGATTGGTTGCGTTAGGAAACAAACAAAAATATGGAATTGATTATGATGAAACATTTGCACCGGTAGCCAAAATGGCAACTGTTCGCACTGTAGTCTTTGTAGTTGCTTGTAATGGGTGGGCTCTTCATCAAGTGGATGTGAAGAATGCATTTCTTCACGGTGATCTCACTGAAGATATTTATATGACTCCTTCTCAAGGTCTATTTTTTTCATCTAGTGGTGTGTGCAAACTCAAACGCTGTTTATATGGTTTGAAACAAGCACCTAAAGTATGGTATGACAAATTTCGTTCCACTCTACTTGGGTTCTCTTTCACTCAGAGTTAGTATAATTCCTCTTTATTTATTCATCGCACATCTACAAGCATTATTCTGTTGGATGATTATGACCTCTAATGACAGAAAAATGTATATGATAGTCTTTATTGGATTTCAAAATGTTACTAATCAGTTTAACAAAATGCAATTTTATTAAACAAGAATCAATCACAGTCCCATGGAATATTTTCTAAGAGAAGGTTCACAGAAACATGTAATATCTAATTAAAACAGAATTTGGCTATCTCATGTAATCAAGATTAATCATACAATCAATTAACACAGAATTTGGCTGACTCATGCAATCAAGATTAATCATACAATCATACAATGTAAAATGGAATAAAGAGTAAGGGATATAAAGTAGTGCACCACGATTTTTATACTGGTTTAGCTGTCTATCTGACGACTTACGTCCAGTCCTAAGATCAACCCGATCTTAGCCTTTTCCAATAGAATCGTTTATAGTGTTTTACAGATGTTCCAACGCTCCCGACCTATCAATCTTAAAACTCTCTCTCTATTCTATTTCGCAACCACTGTGTCCCAGAGTTTCTCTACAAACTCTTCCAAGATCACAGTAAAGCCTCTTCTTGATGAGCCCTCTCAACAACGAAGATAACTACCAGTTTCACTACTGGATTTTTCTCAGTTCTTTGTTTACAGAATTTTTGTTACAGAAAATTATAAAAGATATACAGAATTTATCTCAATCACTTGTAATGAATCTCACACAAGAAGTTGTTTTCCAATTTGAGTGTTTGTGAGATCTTTCTCTTTTTCTCTCAAGAAGTCTTTTTCAGCTCTCTATTGATCATGAACAATTGTTGGTTCGAATCTGAAAAAGTAATATCAAAGGTTATTCAAATGTGAGAGAAAAGTTATCAAAAGTTGTAAGAGTGTTCGTTATGTGTTATATTAGAAAGAAAGTGATTGAAAACGTTTATATAATTTCTGAAAAACAACATATAAATCGATTTACCAATCGATTCATTAATGTATTAAAACAGGCTCAATCGATTTGCCAATCGATTATCGCGAGTCTTGTTTTTCTTAAATCTTGAAACTACATAAACTAATCGATTACCTAATCGATTATTTTAATACACTTCCACAGTTACGAATCTGACCCAAAACACCGCTATACCCATCACTGGCTACAAATTAAATGGCCAAAACTATACCCAATGGGCAAGATCTGTCTGAATCTTCCTTCAAGGAAAAGGAAAAGAATATTACACCTCTAGTGATGCTAAAGAGCTAGAGAAAAAGGACCTCGATTACCCAAAGTGGAAGCTGGAGAACAATTTAGTCCTGACATGGCTACTGAACTCAATGACCACTGAAGCAGGCGGAAACTTCATGTATTACAACACTGCAGCTGAGATCTGGAGTTCTGCCAAGGAGACATACTCAAATACTGATAATACTTCCGCCATATTTGAGATCAAGAGTCTCCTCCATGAACTGCGACAGGGAGACACAACAATCACTGATTACTACCATACTCTCACCCGTTACTGGCAACAACTAGATATCTATGAGGATATAATATGGACATGCCCTGAAGACAACAAACAGTACAAAAAATTGGTGGAGAAAGACTGAATATACCATAGTGATGTTTGGAAACCTTCCCGTGTTAAGAACATAACTGGTTCAAAATGGTTTGTGACCTTTATAGATGATTATACACGAGTTACATGAGTGTTCCTTATGAAAGAAAAATCTGAAGTGGGAGAAATCTTTGAGAACTTCAACAATATGATACAAACCCAATTTCAAACGAAAATCCAAGTCCTACGAACTGACAACGACCGTGAATACTATCACCATTCCCATAAATCTCACCTTCTCAAGCTTGGAATAATTCGCCCTACCATGCTGTGTGAACACAACACAACAAAATGGTATTGCCAAGAGGAAAATAGGCACCTCATGGAGGTTACTAGGTCCCTTATGTTATCAACTAATGTACCAAATCATTTTTGGGGTGATGCTGTTCTTTCAGCATCATATTTAATTAACAGAATGCCTTCGAAAGCCCTCAAGTTCAAAACCCCTTGTCAAATTCTTTTATCCATTTACCCACACATTAAAATCCTTTCATCCATTCCTCCCAAAGTCTTTGGCTGCACTGCATTTGTGCATGACAACTAGCCTAACAATGGAAAATTAGAGCTCAAATCCCTGAAATGCATATTCTTAGGATACCCACCAAATAAGAAGGGATATAGGTGCTACTGCCCCATAAGCGAAAAATTCTACCATTCCATGGATGTAACCTTCTTTAAAAATCAACCTTACTACCCCAAAGTTGGCCTTCTAGGGGAGAGAGAACAAAACATAACAGAATTCCAACCTTGGGAAATGGAACAACATTTGCAACATGAAATGGAACTGAATTTGCAGCAGCAGCATAATTTGCAACATGAAATGGAACAAAATTTGCAGCAACAACAAAATTTGCAGAATCTCTTAGAAACAGAACAAACCTTCATACATCAGCAAGTTGTAGAACCAGAAATTGACCTTGTGACTGGAGAAACAGTAAAATCTGCAACCAGATTTGAGACAGAATCGGAAAAAGAATTACTGGAGTACACAAGGAAGAAGAAAACTCAAAGGGAGGAAGAAATCTGCATATCTCCAAGGCCAATCCAAAATTCTGAACCTAATACATATTTAGAATTTCTACCATGTAATATAGTTTTTGAGCCTAATGATATTTGCAGTCTAAATGAGAATGATCTTAACTTACCAATTGTTTTGAGGAAAGCAGTGAGGTCGTGCACTCAACTTCCAATCGGCGATTATGTATCTCATAGAAATTTGTCACAAGAATACTGAATGTTCAAGAAGCTGTCCAACATGCTGAATGGAAGACTGTAGTGGAAAATGAAATTAAAGCACTTGACAAGAATAGAACATGGAAATTTGTGGAGCTGCCAGAAGGAAAAAAACCAGTTGGGTGTAAATGGATCTTCTCTGTTAAATATAAAGAGGATTGAGAGACATATATGGAATAACCCGTGTGTTTCAACTAGACAACGGAGACTCTTTATATAGACACAAGGTATTAAATAACCCTAATTTATAATAATGCTAACGGGCCAGAATACTTATACTTACAACCCATACATATTATTTACATTCTAATATAATATTTAACACTCCCCCTCAAGCTGGAGCATATAAATCAAATGCACCTAGCTTGTTACATATATAACTATTTCTAGGACCTCGCAATGACTTTGTAAACACATCTACTAACTGATCATTGGATTTGACAAAGCTGGTGATGATGTCACCTGATTCAATCTTTTCTCTAACCAAATGGCAGTCAATCTCAATATGTTTGGTCCTTTCATGAAAAACAGGATTCGAGGCAATGTGCAATGCAGCTTGATTATCACATATTAGTGTCATTGTGCTGGTCTCTTCAAATTGAAGTTCTTTCAGTAACTGTTTCAACCAGATGAGTTCACATGTTACTAGTGCCATGGCCCTATATTCTGCCTGAGCGCTGGATCTTGCAACAACATTTTGTTTCTTACTCTTCCAAGATATTAAATTTCCTCCTATGAGTACACAATACCTGGAAGTTGATCGTCTATCTATGGGTGAGCCTGCCCAATCAGCATCTGAGTAGCCAATTATCTGAGTATGTCATCTATCTTCATAAATGAGACATTTTTCAGGTGCACTTTTGATGTATTTAAGAATCCGGATTACAGCATCCATATGTTCTTGGCAAGGAGAATTTAAGAACTGACTTACCACACTGACAGCAAAGGAAATGTCAAGACGAGTGACTGTGAGATAGTTTAATTTTCCAGCCAATCTCCTATATCTTCCTGAATCTGATAGAGGCTCCTCCTGATTGGGTAGGAGTTTGACATTTGGATCCATAGGAGTATCAACTGACTTGGCATTTAGTAGGCTAGTTTCTTCAAGAATATCCATGACATATTTTCTTTGTGAAATTACAAGGCCATCCTTGGATTGAGCTACTTCAATACCCAGAAAATGACGAAGTTTACCAAGGTCTTTAGTCTGAAATTTATTTGAGAGATGTTGTTTTAACTGGAGTATTCCTTGCTGATCACTACTAGTTATAACAATGTCATCCACATAAACAATAAGATAGATGCACCCTTGAGTTGAGTGATGATAAAATACAGAGTGATCGCCTTCACTGCGGATCATACCAAATTCTTGTACTACCGAGTTGAATATGCCAAACCAAGCTCTAGGAGACTATTTAAGACCATAAAGGGACCTGTGTAGCCAACAAACCATGTTAGAAGACTCCCCCTGGGCAACAAATCTTGGTGGTTGCTCCATATACACCTCCTCTGCAAGATCACCGTGCAAGAAAGCATTTTTATTGTCAAGCTGATGGAGGGGCCAATGTCTAATTGCTGCAATGGAGAAAAATAGTATGACAGATGCCATTTTGGCAACCGGTTAGAATGTATCACTGTAATCCAACCCAAAAATCTAAGTATATCCCTTAGCTACCAAACGAGCCTTAAATCGATCAATCTTACCATCAGGACTAACCTTCATTGTATAAATCCAACGACACCCAACTACCGACTTCGCATGAGGTAGGGGTACCAATTCCCATGTACCACTGCTTTGTAGAGCACACATCTCATCAAACATTGCTTGCCTCCACTAAGGGTGGGATAATGCTTCACCTGAATTTTGAGGAATAGAAATAGAAGACAAGGAGGACAAGCAAGTGTAATGTAAAGGTGAAAGACGATGATAACACAAATCAATATAATGAGGAGATGGATTACGGGTGGTGTGAATATCCTTACGAATAGCAATGGGAAGGTCAAGCTCAAGTAGCAGGGCCGGATCTGGAGGTGGCGTCGGAGGAGAGTCTGCAATGGGAGCAGGAACAGGCACAACCGAGGATAAACGACGACGCTGATATGTTTGTAGTGGTCGTGGAGGTTGGGGGGTAGACTCGGCAGGTTCTATAGAAATCTGAGTGGGTGGGAGAGGGATAACTACTTGAGGAGGTTCATGATTAATGTCCTGATAGGGCTCAGTAACTACTTCAGGAGGTTCGGGATTAATGTCCTAATAGGGCTCAGTAGCTATATGGGTAGGTTTAAAATATTGTACAAACTCGAAAAAGGTAACATCAACTGATGTAACGTAGCGGTGTAGTGTGGGAGAATAACAACGGTAGCCTTTTTGAGACCGATGATAATTGAGAAAGACACACTTGAGCGACCGAGCTGACAATTTGCCCAAACCGGGGGATAAATTGTGAACAAAACACGTGGACCCAAAGACACGAGGTGGTAATGGGTGAAGAGGGGTAGCGGGAAAAAGGACCGAATGGGGGATATTGCCATCAAGGACAGAAGATGGCATACGGTTAATAAGGTAGCACGCTGTTAAGACTGCATCCCCCCAAAATCGGAACGGAACATTGCCATGGAGAAGTAAGGTTCGTGTGGTTTCAATGAGATGCCGATTTTTGCGTTCGGCTACCCCATTTTGCTGAGGTGTATGAGGACATGAGGTTTGGTGTAAAATACCGTTGGAAGCCATAAAATTTTAAAATTGATGAGACAAATATTCTCGAGCATTATCAGTTCTTAAGGTACGAATGGAAACTCCAAATTGGGATTTAATTTCTTTATAAAATTGCTCAAAGATGGAAAACAATTCAATTCTATTTTTCATTAAAAATAACCACGTACAACGAGAATAATCATCAATAAAAGTAACAAAATACTTAGACTCTAAAGTAGACACAGTACGAGAGGGACCCCAAACATCAGAGTGAACTAAAGCAAAAGGAGAGAATACTCTTTTATTGACTCGATCGGGAAAATTACTACGGGTGTGTTTCCCTAACTAGCACGACACACAATGTAAAGTAGATAACTTAGACAAACTAGGCACCAGTTTTTGTAGTTTGGTAAGACTTGAGTGTCTTAGCTGAGCATGGATAGTATGTGGGGACTCTGTGGCAGAGCATGTCTTGGATGTTGTAGAAAGGTAATAGAGGCCTTGTGACTCACATCCGACGCCAATCGTCCTTCCCGAATTCCGGTTCTGCAAGGTAACATTATCATTAGTGAAAGTAATAATACTGTTATGAGATCGAGTCAATCGACTAACTGAAAGTAAATTAAAGGGGCATCCAGGTACATATAGAACAGATGCAACTGAGATAGAAGGGAGAATGTGGACAGTGCCGACTCCTTGAGACCGAGTTTGAGTACCATTGGCAGAAGTTATAGTAGGTAAAAAACCAGATGTAGAAAGTGACGAAAAGAGACCTTTATTACCAGTAACATGATCAGACGCACCAGAATCAAGAACCCAAGGGCCGAGATAAGATGAATGAGAGAGGTAAACAGATGAGTTACTAGTGTGTGCAACCGAAGTAGGAGAACTAGAGTTTGGATGACTCTGAACCCATTGGAGAAAATCTTCATAGTTTGTCGTGAAGCCTTGTGGAGATGGTGTAGTCTGAATAGTGGCAGAAGGATCAAACTGAGTTGCATTTATCGAAGGCGAAGGCTTGCCATGCAAGTTCCATCAGTGATCAATAGTGTGTCCAAGCCGATGACAACGATCACACTTGGGACGAGACTTAGAGTTGGATGGTCCTCCACGAGAACGTTGCTGATTATGTCCCTGAGATGCAAGGGCAGCAGTGTCACCCGGAACTGAAGTAATAGACTGCTCAACCGGATGTTTTGCTGGTACTCGAAGGAGGATCGCTGAAGTAGTAGACATATTCGGAACAGTAACAGATCCCAAAATTTGATCACGAGTTGCAGAGTACTCCTGGGGTAGGCCATAGAGTGCAAGAAGCATGAAGAAGGTGCTGTGTTGATCCAACTCCTTCTTATGTTCAACTGGATTACTTGCAGTAGGAGGGAGTAGCTAATTAAAGTCATGAAGTGCACTATGACCAGTGCCAAGATATGCAGAAATAGAGCCATCGAGTGACTTCAGAGTAATGATGTTCAACAAGCGGTGACAAACTCCATAGAGACGTTGTGTGTCGTTAGTATAGAGTGTCTTTGCTTGACTCCAAACCGATTCACACGTGATATGCGGACGGAAAATCGGTTTAACATCTGGATGAAGTGTAGACTTAATGACACTACACAACTGCGCATCAATCTGGCTCCATTTGGATGATTCAGTCACACTCAGCTTTTCAGGATTTTGGGTGAGGTGATCCTCGTAACCTTGACCACGTAGCCAAAGATTGATGTCGGCAGCCCAACTATCATAATTTGATCCATTCAGTTTTTCAACTGAGAGAGGAGAAGTGATGTAGTTGGTGAAGATACTCCTGGTTTTAGACTGAGATGCCATGGTCAGCAAAGGTTGTTGGAAAACGCGTCAGAACCGGGAAAACAGGGGCTGTTTGAACTGGAAGTCGTATATTCGTAACTCGAAACTGAAAACTGAGGGCAGATATGGAAGCAGGAGGCCGAGGCGAGTGCTATGGAAGAAGAAGCACCGTGAACGGCTGCCGGACGCGCCGTCACGCGCGGTGGCAGTGTGCGGCGCGTGAGATCCACGCGCGGGACATGCAGGTGCGCGTGACGGCGTGTGTGGGCGCGTGAGACTGATTCTGAAGGCGCGGCGGAAGGGGTTGGCCGATCTGGGGTGTTCGGCGCTGATGGAGTGGTCGTTCGTCGAAAAAACTCGTCAAAAACAGTGACGACAGCAACAGCAGTGACGGTAAAGCGTGAACGGCTGAACAAAAGTTGAGGAATCAGCGGTTCAACGGCAGAGGGGGGAAACCGGAGTTGAGAACACTGTTTGCCGAAAAAAAATATTCATCGGAGACAATGGGTCGACCGGGTTGTTGAGGATTAGGGTTTGTCTCTTAGTTGGCTCTAGATACCATGTTAAATATAAAGAGTATTGAGAGACATATATGGAATAACCCGTGTGTTTCAACTACACAGCGGAGACTCTTTATATAGACACAGGGTATTTTTTTATTGATAAAACAAAATGTCTGGATAATCTACTGAACGGAGCTTAACAAGAGTTATTCTTGTAGATATAGCCATTAAGGAATGCACACCATCCATTAATCGTTTTTAGTATCCATTTTGAGTTGCTTCCACATTCATATAGCTTGTTCTGTAAATTCATTTTGTACATTGACATTGAAACAAGTGCAACAAACATCTTACTACAGAGAACTCTTTCTTACCTTTTGGTGCAAATTATGAAGCTAGTGCTTTTCTAACTGCCATGATGGCCCCATAACAAATCATCTCATCAGCTTCTTGTATCCTATTTCCAAAAGGCAAATCCAGCGAAGTCATTATCTCAATTAGATTCTGCTCCTGAACTGGAAAACCTCTTGTTTTTAATATTCTCCACCATTGAGATGGTGAGTAATGGTCTACTACTGACAAGAAATAACACAACTATTAAATCGATTGTGCTTCTAGAAATTAAGTTCATAGATTCAATACAGATGTGCCTTTTTTGCTAACGGATGTTTAAAATGTCTAAAACTCACAACTATGACATGTTTTCAACCAGGCACATGCACAGATGATTGAACATCAATGTCACGTATTTTACTTCTTATTTTGAAGTTTTGTTCTTGGATGTATCTACATTGTGATTTGGCACCTGGTTCATTGTTTTTCTTTTTTAATCTTGTTAGAATTATTTTTTTTAATCTTGTTAGAAAAGAGGAGTGAAAATAAAACTTGGTGAAGATGATAATCCTCATAAAATGATGATGATACAACTGACAATAATAGGATAGATGATAAATTTATGCTATTCAATTTTGATTTGTGGAAATTCTCTTGATACACCTATGAGAAAAATAGCATAGAGAGCACACTACAATACTATCTCAGAGCTAATGTTTGTATACAAAAACGTTTCTTATAATCTGCATTTTTATACGCAGATATGTATTGATGGTTTCCCTCTTAAGGAGTTGGATATCCGGTGGCTGAGGCAGAACATTGGATACGTTGACCAGGTTAAATTATTGAAACAATATTTAATTAATACTTTGATCATTTATTCATATTATGAAATTTGTTATTACAAACAGGAACCCCGTATCCTTCACATGGACATAAAGTCAAACATAAAATATGGTTGCCCTGTGAACATAAATCAAGAAGATATTAAACAGGCTGCAAAACTTGCCTATGCTCATGACTTTATTTCTTCACTTCCAAATGGCTATGAAACTCTTGTTGATGACAATGCACTTAGCGTGGGACAAAAGCAGCGAATTGCCATTGCAAGGGCCATTCTTAGGGACCCAGTTATTTTGATACTTGATGAACCAACCAGTGCCTTGGATTCTGAAAGTGAGCATTACATCAAGGTATATTTTGTACGAATTTTAAGATAATTATGATTAAAGTCAAATATTTAAAGTAACCCAACAATTTTGATTGATTGGAACTTGAGGGTGTAAAAATCTCTATTTAAATTAAACTGTGACATGCAGTTGTTTACTGTGTTATGTAATTCTTATTTTAGGAGGTATTGTATGCATTAAAAGATGAAACTAAATCTAGAACCATCATTATCGTTGCACATAGGTAAATTCTTAACTAGCTCCCTTTGTTTCAATTTTTATATAAGATTTGTTGCACATAAATTACCAAAATTTTACAGGCTTTCTACTGTAAAAGCTGCTGACGGGATCATAGTTATGGATAATGGTCGCATTATTGAGGTGATTTCCAGTTGAACCTAGTTATTTTATCATATTCTATTGTTTCATATTAAGTTTCTTTTAGAAAATTGTTAAGTATACTTATTTTTAATATTTATGTTGAAATGAATTTTCTCATTAAATAAAATATGTGTTTTAAGGTGAAGCTAGGTTAAAACAAGAGAGGGAAGGAATATTTCTTATATTATTGAAACTGAAACAGTACAGACATATATATTTATATAAAATGCTGTTAGCTATCTAATAAATGCAGATAATAAAGGAAAAATAAATTAGGAAATAAATCAAATCAGAGTGATTTGATTCTTTCTCAAAATATAAATAAACTTAAATACAAAATCAACTAATAAAGACAATCATATCAGATCTGACTGCTATCTGTCAACACCCTCTCAAGTTGGTGCATATATGTCTAGTATGTCCAACTTGTTTACAAGAAATTCAAAACTGGGCCTAAATAGACCTTTGGTAAGGAAATCAACAACTTGTTGTGAAGTAGGGACAAAAGACATGCAAATCAGACCTGCATCTACTTTATCTTTTATAAAATGTCTATCAATTTCAACATGTTTGGTTCGGTCATATTGAACAGAATTTTGAGAAATACTAACTGTTGCCTTGTTGTCGCAATGCAACTTCATTGGAAGAGTTATAGGAAGTTTCAGCTCTTCTAAGATTCTTCGAAGCCATAGGATGTTAGAAACACCATGGGCCATTGCCCTATATTCTGCCTCATCAAGGCTTCTAGCTACTACATTTTGTTTCTTACTCCTCTAAGTAACTAAGTTTCTCCAAACAAATGTGCAGTAACCCGATGTTGACTTTCTATACGTGATGGACCCTGCTCAATCTGCGTCAGTAAATACCTCAATGCCATGTTGATTAGTTTTTTTGAAGAAGAGTCCTTTTCCTAGGGATCTTTTGAGATACCTTAGAATACAGTAAACAACCTTTAAATGTTCTTCGTGAGGTGAGTGCATAAACTGACTCACTAAGTTAACAACAAAGGCTATGTCTGGATGAGTATGAGGTAGATAAATTTGTCTTCCTACTAATCTTTGATACCGAAATGTATCCATTGGATCACCACTGCCATTACTACCAATTTTCTGATTAGGATCTATTGGAGTATCAGTTGGAGTATTAGCTGGCCTACAATCCATTTTCTTGGTTTCTTTTAGAAGATCTAAAATATATTTATGTTGTGATACAACAATCACTTTCTTTGATCTTGCAATTTTCATTCCCAAAAAATATTTTAAAGACCCAAAATCTTTAATTTCAATGTCAGTAGCAAGGGATGCCTTCAAATTTTTTATTTCACTAGAATCATCCCAATGATAACAATATCATTTACATAAACGATCGATATAGTCATTTTACCTTCAGAAGAATGTTTAACAAACATGGTGTGATGGCTTTGACTATGAGAATATCCCTGCTTCTTAACAAATTGGGTGAATCTTTCAAACCATGTTCGAGGTGACTTTTTAAGGACATAAAGAGACTTGCTTGCAGACCTTTTGGTTTTTAAATTCAAACCCCGGGGGCGAATCCATATATACTTCATCCTCTAAATCTCCATTTAAAAATGCATTTTTTTACGTCTAGCTGCTGTAATGGCAATCCGAGTTAACGGCCAAAGATAAAAGAACTCTAATGGTGTTAACTTTTGTAACAACAGCCTGGCCTCATACTCTACTGATCCATCAACCTTGTAATATAAATACTTATATTTTTAAAGAAAGATGAAAGTAATGAAGTCTATAATGAAAGTAATAGTAAATTATTTAGCTATTTATTTAGTTTTTAGAATTGGGGTGTTACATAAATCATTCTCAATTGTATATATTATTATAGATTATAAATTATAGATATGAGAAAAATATTCCAAACTTGACATTTAATATCAGACAAGGGAGTAATCTTTCTTCAGGTTTTATCTCATTGGATTTTTTTGTTAAATTTTGTAATGAGGCAGTTGCTTCTATTTTCTACTTCATTGAGTATTGGCTTAGTCGCTCCAATTTTTTTCTTCTTTTTCTAATTTTGTAAAGGGGATACTACTTTAGTTCCAAAAATGTTTTCTTTTATGTTTTAGACATGTAACAGTTGCATCATAAAAAAATACATGTAAATTAGTTGTGCAAGTATATGATTGTTGCATCATAAAAATACATGTTTATTAGATAAAAGATAAAAAATCGAAATTATATTTTAGTCTATATAAGCTTTATGGTGTGGGTAATGCCCTGGTGCTACGCAAGAATTTGGCATTACCCATTCGATTCATAGACAGTTTAAGATTTAAGACAAATGCATAAAGGTGTTTTTGTTTTGCAGATGGGTAACCATGACGAGCTTCTGATCAAGGATGGGCTTTATGCCAAGTTAAACAGAATTCAAACAGATATTTTAACTTGATTCAAGAGCAAGACAATTGGATTCATATTTGCCATTGAGACTTTGAAAATAAACGACCGACATGCGAATGGTGTTGCTATGTATTATTTGCGATGGGAGGTTTATTATTGATTCAATGGATAAAAAAACTCGTCTGGTGTGCAAGACTTTTATATCTCTTGCCCTGCATCATATAAAATTAGCTGAAAAGAGAATATACGTATTCAAATTTGTACCCAAAATTTTTCCCTTCATCAAATTTTATCCTAAATTTGTTCTATGATTTAATATATTTTTTTGTCATAAAAGCCATGCATTACTGACCACAAGACTTCAGGAGTCATGTAGGCTTAAAATTTGGAGAAAATGAGGAGAAATTTGATGTAAATGGGATAAACGTTGAATTCTTAATTCATGCAATCGAAAAGTAAGAACTAAAATCATGCCATTCCCATGTATAAAGAACTAAAAGTACAGCTGAATGATAGAGTGTAAAATTAGATTGAAATAAATATTTTAGATTTTTAAGTTATAGATTTAGATTTTTAATATAGATTGAAATAAATTCTTAATTTAGATTTATAAGTGTTGTTAGTTGGGCTTTTTAGTCTTTAGACTAGGGGTGGACAAAATTTAGTTATGCTTGAAAACCGAATTGAACTGAACCGAACTGGTTTTCAGTTCAGAAAAAACTGAACCGAATTGGTTTACATTTTATAAAACCGAACCAAATTAGTTTTATAAACCAGTGAACCGGTTTAATACTCTAAACTAAACCAAACTAGTTTAGAGTTTGTAAATCAAACTGAATCGGTTCTATAAATCAGTGAACCGGTTTAATATTCCATACCAAATTGAAGCGGTTTTAACTTATTTTTACTTGTATCAAATTGAACTGTTTTTGTATTAAATTGAACTGCGCTATTTAATTCCTATAGACTTTTTTCCTATTTAATTCATTGACTAGCAGCATGTGAAGTAATGTTGATAAATTGGAATTCACATGCGGCCTTTCCAGATACAGAATACATGTTGCACAATTTAATTCATAGCCTTTCTAGATACATGCTGCCTTGCATTGGCACAACAATGTTGATCAATCATAATTAATTAGAAACAGAATCAAAAACATATTAAGCCTTCCCATAAAATGAAATTAGAATTAATCAGAAACAGAAACAACAATGTCTAATTAGTCTCAGCACATCACCAAACCTTAATAGGCTAATGAATTTTGCAAAAATATCTGCCCAACACACATGTAACTAAAAGGTGAACATAAACAAATTACTCAATATTCTAAAAGTATGATCACTAAACTCAAATAATCTATTTACTTCAAATACAATGACGCTAAACAAAATAGAAACAAATGTCTTTAATCGTCAAGACTAATGACACTAGCAAATGTTGTTGTGTAAAGCGTTGGAGAAATGATCTATGCAAAAAAGAATATTTTGTTATGTTTCAAAAAATTTAAAATACAATACAAAGTTTGTAGAACTAAAAATATTGTAACATACCTTTTCTCAAAGGTTTTTAGTTCTTCAAGGTCCTCATCAAATAGATTTGAGAAAGGAGATCCTTTTAACCAATCTTGAGTGCAAACAAGTACTTCTACTATCGTAGGTGTAAGATTACTACGATGAGGATCCAACACCCTTCCTCCAGTGCTGAAAGCAGACTCTGATGCTACAGTAAATACAGGGATGGTCAACACCTCACGAGCAACACTTGAAAGGATGGGGAATCTAGTTGAGTTGACTTTCCACCAATTTAGAATGTCAAACTCGACAAAATAAGGTTCACGCTCTTCAGCAAGGTATTTAGGATCAATTCTTTGCCCATTTGATTTTTTTGTAGAAGCCCATACCATGTATATCATTATCATCTTCCTCTGGTTGTGATTCTCCCATACTTTGAGAACCTTCCTCCCTACCTTCATATTCTCGATAAATTGATTTCAAGGAAGATGACAATTTTGTCTTCAATGCCTCACCATCTACTTCAAAAAAATAATCAAGAAAGTAGTTTACATATCCAAATTTGCAAGTTGGGTCCAATACAACAACAATCAGTAACAACACGTTTATTCCATCAACATTGCCCCAATACTTGTCATATTTACTCTTCATACTAATCCCCATCGACTTTATGCTTGCATCATTGTGCTCACATAATAACCGGATCTTCCTTCCAATAGCAAATAACTTCTTCATATATATGTTACTAGTAACATATGAAGAGCCGGAAATACGCATAGTAGCATCATAGAAAATCCTCAAAAAGGGAAACACCGTATTAGCAAAGTCTCAATCTTTGACATACTTAGCATCGAAAATTTCTAACAAATCAAAGGCATTTTTATACTTCACTGCCGTTACTAACATCAAATATGTAGAATTCCATATTGTTTCCACATCTAGACATATGAGACCTTTATAAGAAATTTTCTCCCTTTCAACTCATCCCTTAAACCTTGCAAATCTTGAAGGAGACGATCTCACATACTTGACTGCTTTTCGGATTCTTATGATTGAAATGTTCTCATCTTTTAAACATTCCTTTACAATCAAACTCAAGATATGTGCACAACACCGCATATGGGTATATTCTCCGTTCAAGAGCAAACAGTTCCTTGCATTCATCCACTTCTTCATAATTTTAATTATAACGTCGTTAGACGATGCATTATCTACTGTTATGCTAAAGGCACAATTCAACTCCCAAACATTTAAACATGTCTCGACTTCCTTAGCCATGAACTCTTCTGTATGGCTTGTGATTTGACAAAAATTCAAGATTCTCTTATGCAAATTCCATTTTTTTATTAATGAAATGTGAAGTTAGACTCATGTAGCTTAGATTTTGGATAGAAGTCCATGTGTCTGTCGTAAGAAAAGCCCTCCCACAATGTTTTGAGATGCAAATTTTAGGTCTTTCTCTCTCTGCATCAAAAAGTGACCAAATAGAACGCCTTAATGTAGTGCAGGATGGAATATCAAATTGTAGTTGTAAGACATTCACAAAGTTTCGAAAAAACACATTCTCCACAAACCGAAAAGGAAGCTCTGCTCCCACAAACAACTTCACAAGCTACTATTGACATGCCTCTTGGTCAAACATTGAATGAGGTGAAGAGACAACACCTAATTCCTCATTTTGTGTTTTTTTGCCTTTTGTGTTCTTGATTATCAGGATGCTCCTTACATCTTTTCAGATGCATAATCATAGCACTTGTCCCATCCTTGAATTTAATCAAGTTTCCACAATAATGACATTTAGCCATTTGACTTGAATTAGGCACTTCAGTAAAGTGATTCCATGCTTGTGATCAATTTTTACGCTTAGATGGTGGAAGATGAGCTGATATAACTTCACCAGAAGGGGCAACCAAAGTGGTAGCAATATGTTCTTCATTCTCTATTAATGGAGAGTCCATGTAATCACCTATTGACGACATCTGTTTAAATAAATATGATTAGAAAGTCTACTTTTAATCATTTATTGAAACAAAAACAATAATATATACTAAACTAAACTAAACAATTTTCATCAACAAAATGAGAACCAAATTAAAACCAGCATAATAATGAGTATATATCTATTTTCGTCTGTAATATGTATATTTTACTTCATAATAATTTAAAAAAAAATTATTAATGGAGAGTCCATGTAATCACCTATTGACGACATTTGTTTAAATAAATATGATTAAAAAGTCTACTTTTAATCATTTATTGAAACAAAAACAATAATATATACTAAACTAAACTAAACAATTTTCATCAACAAAATGAAAACCAAGTTAAAACCAGCATAATAATGAGTATATATCTATTTTCATCTGTAATATGTATATTTTACTTCATAGTAATTTGTAGATAAAAATAAGAAGAGTTAGAATTAGTTTCCCTCTGTGAATGAGAGTGTATTGGAGCAATGATCCCAAATGTTGAACAACAACAACTACGGCAGTGGCGTGAGTGAAATAGAGGAAGAATTAGATGACAAGAACGTAGTGGAGAATAATGAAGAATCGCAAGAGTACGGTATTTACGTGGCAGTTGGTAAGAGTGATACAAGCATGGAAGCTCTATCATGGACACTCAATATACTCACACCACCATTCTCTATCTCATACATGTTTTCCCCGAAATCAAACACATTCCACATCCATGTAACTTCTTCTTAATTACTTCCCTTTCATCTATTTAATTACTCTTGAGATTAACTAATTACTTTACAGTAGGAGTAGGAATGGTTCCAAGGAATCAAATGAGCGCTGAGCATGTGGAGAGTTATATGGCACAAGAAAGAGCCAAGAGGAGACTACTCCTTCACAAGTTCATTCATTCTTGCTCTATTTCCAAGGTAGTAGAAATTACAAATTATCCAACATAAACCACTATTAATAATTGATCTTCTATTATTTCAAATTGATTCAACAAGTTAAGGTGGACACCATCCTAATAGAGTGATTTTATTGCAAAGGCTATCCTTGACCTAATTCCCATTCTTCAAATTACTAATTTAATCATTCACTACGCTAAAAATGGTATTTTACAGCTTTTTTTAAGTCATTTACAGTGCTTTTTCAAACAGTTAAGCGATTTAGTATCCAGCGCTGTAAAAAGATACAACAATGCTCTTTAAAATATAAAAAGCGCTGTAAATCTCTTCTAAAAACGCGCTGCTTATTGTGTTAGTTTTACGACGCTTTTTAAAAAAAGCGCTGTAATAGGTGCATTCCTTTATTTGAATTAGATCTCTTTCTGGGATTATATCAATAATCTCCTTATAAATCGCAATATACAGTATCGACAGTCTATGTTGTTAGTTTGAAGAAAGCACTATAAAATAAAACATATAGGTTAATAAATATTTGTGCATTAATTGTTAATAAAATTTTAAAGGCATATATTTCAAACCTTTATTGGAATCCATGTGATTTATTTGATTTTTGCTTCGAGACTGTAGCACCCATTTGAGCTCAGAAAATTTGTAAAGCATTATCAAATAAATGTGATTATTAGCATTAACAAACACATTATATATATATATATATATGTAAAAAATAAATGTATAAATGAATACAATACCTGAAGAGTGCGAAGAAATACGTAGTGTTCACAAGGTTACGGTTTCGTTTAAGAAGGAACAACGAGAATGTGCAGAAATACGAACGGTTCGTAGGACAGAGTAGGATTCGCAATGAGAAGAGTACGTAATAATATTCGTAGGGATAGTGACAAATGTGGAGATGATTTGCAATGGAGATGGTTAACAATATTGTTCGTAGGGACAATAGGGTTCACAATGAGAAGAATAATGAAGAGGAGAAGGACACTGAAGCGTAGTGAATATTATGTAATAAAGAGGAAACTGAAACGATTTACTGTTATATATAAAATCCTATTACAGCGTTTTTTTAAAGAGCGCTGTAAAAGACCTCCTTAAAAGCCTATTACAGCGCTTTTTTAAAGAGCATTGTAAAAGAGCATTGTAAAAGACCTCCTTATTTTATTTTTTAAAAGCCTATTACAACACTTTTTTAAAGAGCGCTGTAAAAGACCTCCTTATTTTATTTTTTAAAAGCCTATTACAGCGCTTTTTTAAAGAGCGCTGTAAAAGACCTCCTTATTTTACTTTTAAGAGCCTATTACAACGCTTTTTTTAAGAGCGCTGTAAAAGACATCCTTATTTTATTTTTTAAAAGCCTATTACAACGCTTTTCTAAAGTGCGCTGTAAAAGACCTCCTTATTTTATTTTTTAAAAGCCTATTACAACGCTTTTTTAAAGAGCGCTGTAAAAGACCTCCTTATTTTATATTTTAAAAGCCTATTACAGCGCTTTTTTAAAGAGCACTGTAAAAGACCTCCTTATTTTATTTTTTAAAAGCTTATTACAACGCTTTTTTAAAGAGCGCTGTAAAAGACCTCTTTATTTTATTTTTTGAAAGTCTATTACATCGCTTTTTTACAGGATTTTTAAAGCGCTTGTCCAAAAGCGTTGTAAAAGACCTCCTTATTTTTTTTAAAAGCATTTTATAACGGTTTTCCATAAAGCGCTCTAATAGGTCCTTTAATTATGTGAAAGCGCAAGTCTTTTATAGCGCTTGTCAAAAAAGTGATGATGTATCCTCCGTTATTTTTAAAATATCATACAACAGCGCTTGTATTTAATAAACGTTATAAAAAATGCGCTATAAAATTTCATTTTTGGCGTAGTGATTGGAGCAAACAAATCTCATCTATGATACATTCATTCATTAATGTAAGACCCATAATTTTAAATTACACTTTATGTATTTTAGTGTATTTTGGGTATTGAACTCAGAGGCTTTTTAGCCAAGTTATTAATATTTTGTGAGCTTAAATGCCCAAAAAGATATTTTGATGCCCGATTAGAATTACTCGTCAATAAATAAATTAAATTAACTGCAATGAATCTTTTGCGAAGAGTTTAATGTGTTATGGGTGAAAGGGTAATTTAATAAATATCTAAAGATTTGGAGATATTTGTTAATTATTATATATATATATATATATATAAAAGGGAAGGAAAGAAATAGAAAGAAAAGAAAAACAAAGGAAAGAAAGAGAAAGGAGAGAAAACAAAATTTTCCATCTTCCTCCTTCAGCCTCGCGTGAACCCCTTTTTCCCCTTCTTCCATTTTCGCTTTTCTTTGCTTCTTTTTCTCAAGAATAGAAACCCAAGGCTTAGTGGGTGATAGGACAAGGACTACTCAACTTCACTCTTCCTCTTTGATTCGAAAACGAAGAAAAACGGTATTAAGGATTCAAACTCAAATCTCTCCGTTTCATCTAGATCTAAGCCTCCTTTCAAGAAGTGATAGAAGGGAAGGTTGCTCACCTCCGTGCTACGGTGCTAGTGAGCTAACTTTGGAAGCGACGTCGCGAGCAAAGTTTTTACCGGAATTGATCGCGGTGCCGTAAATCGACGTTAAAGCTAACGATAAGGTAAGGGCTCCTTTCAAACTTTTAGTTTGCATTTAGGGACTTACTTGTGGTTGTGTGGAAAAGAATTTTGTTAGGGTTAGAGTATTGATTTGGGAAAATGTATCTGAGGCTTTATGGGTAAAATCTTAGAGTTAGGTTTTGGTTATATTGATGAATGTTTCGTGGTGAATGAATTTAAACTCTTTTATGTATGATTTTGAGTAAATGAAACTTGTGTGTTTGAGGGGTGGATTGTGTTGATTTGTGTTCGTTGATTTTGACGTGTTCTTAATTGATATTGATGAAATTTGAGATGTGTGTTGTGTGGTTTGTGTGGAAAAATGATTTGGTGTGAATTATAGACTGAATGTGAAAGTATGTTTGAGTTTGTTCTATGTGGAATTTGAAAACCATTAAGTTAAACGAGTATTAAGAAAGGGGAATCTCTTAATGTCTCGTTTACTTAATGTGAGTTTGTGAAAATCGTTTAAGTTAAATGAGAATTAAGAATGGGGAATCTCTTAATGTCTCGTTTACTTAATGTTGTTTTGAAAATCGTTTAAGTTAACTGGGCGTTAAGAATGTGGAATCTCTTAATGTCTTGGTTACTTAATGTTTGTTTTTGAAAATGGTTTCAGTGAAATGAGTATTAAGAATGGGGAATCTCTTAATGACTTGTTTACTGAATGTTTTGTTGTGGAAATCGTTTAAGTCAAAAGTATATTAAGAATGGGGAATCTCTTAATATGTCTGTTTGCTTAATGTTTGGCGTGAAAATCGTTTAAGTCAAATGAGTGTTAAAAATGGGGAATCTTTTAATAACTGTATTTGCTTAACGATTGTTATGAATGGAGTCAGTATACGCTCATGCATTTTCATGCTTTTTGTAAATCGTGCAGACCTGTGATAGGTGGCACCTTGATAAATAGTACTTTGGCATGTGATAGGCGGTACATTTATGATTTACGTTTTTGTAAATTGTGCAGACCCGTGATCGGCGGCACCTTGGTAAATAGTACTTTGGCCCGTGATAGGCGGTACATTTACGATTTACGGTTTTTTGTAAATTGTGCAGACCCGTGATAGGTGGCACCTTGGTAAAGAGTACTTTGGCCTGAGATAGGCGGTACATTTACAATTTACGTTCTTTTTAGTAAACCGTGCATACCCGTGATAGGTGGCACCTTGGTAAACGATAAGGGCCCGTGATAGGTAGTACGTTTATGGTTTACGCTTTTTAGTAAATCGTGCAGACCCGTGATAGGTGGCACCTCGGTAATTGGTACTTTGGCCCGCGATAGGCGGAACAATTATGATTTATGGCCCTTCGAGGAGGGTTTTGGTTTGGAATTCCGAGTCCATGCTTTTTGGCATATACGCATTGCATTAGGGTGTTTGGCACACGAGTCGTGGTTGATTCAAATTATGATGTTGTTGATTTTGCTTAGTGTTTTGTTGTGAAACTATGTGTAAGTGTGTTTGATTCAAATTGTGATTGTGTTGATTTTACTAAGAGTTATGTTTTGGAATTGTGTGATAGTATGTTAGATTGTAAAACGATTTCGAAACTCAAGTTGACGTGGTGATTGTGTTGAAAATGCTAAGTGTTAAGATGTGGATTTGTGTATGAATGTGATTGAGTTAGTTTATGTATTTTTGGAAGAATATGCAGAGAAATCGATTTCCCAATCGATTGGCATTAAGTCAGTGGCTCAGCTATGCTGTCAATCGATTGCCCAATCAATTGCCCAATCGATTGCCCAATCAATTGCCCAATCGATTGAATTAAGCCCAGAGTTCAAACTTCACTAAAAACCTTTAGGAAATCGATTTGGAAGTCGATTGGCATTAAGTCAGTGGCTCAGCTATGTTGTCAATCGATTGCCCAATCAATTGCCCAATCGATTGAATTAAGCCCAGAGTTCAAACTTCACTAAAAACCTTTAGGAAATCGATTTGGAAGTCGATTGGCATTAAGTCAGTGGCTCAGCTATGTTGTCAATTGATTGCCTAATCGATTGAATTAAGCCCAGAGTTCAAATTTCACTAAGAACCTTCAGGAAATCGATTGACATTAAGTCAGTGGCTTAGCTATGCTGTCAATCGATTGCCCAATCGATTGAATTAAGCCCAGAGTTCAAATTTCACTAAAAACCTTCAGGAATTCAATTTGGAAATCGATTGGCTTTAATACAGGGGCTCAGTTATCCATTTAATCGATTTCCCAATCGATTGGCTTAGTAGAAGTGCTTATTTTGAGTTCGATAATTGATTGCTCAATTAATTTATCAATGTTTTGTTCAGTTGTGTATTACTTGATGGATTGAGAACTTTATTTTGATTTCAATTTTAATTTGGCAAGCATGATATGAACTTTTAGCATATGGAAAACCCTTCTAAGATGCATGATAAGTTGAAAAGGTTATTTGTGCATTGAAAAGTAAATGTTATGTGTTAACTGTTAATTTCGGTTGGTGACCCTTTACAACTATTGTGGAAATCTAGGCTTTGCCCTCAGATGAGAGCCAGGATGATCCTACCGGTTCGTACCCTACGGATGATATTGTAGATGGGGATGCTTGATTGGAGTTACGTTAGGAGGATCTCACGGGGCGTGTGGAGATCATTCAGGGTGTTTAGTTGTTTTGTAAAATGATCAGACTAGGTTGATACAGAGGGAACATATGTCTTTCTTTTGGGTTGCTTTTATTTTTAAACTGGAAGACTGTACCACCTTTTTTATGTAAATATTTTGAATTCATATTTCGAGAACTTTTTCCGCTGCTTGTAAATTATAATGACTTAATTATTTATCCAATGGTATTACCTTATTTATTTCTCTTTTTTATTTTAATTCCTTTTGAAAAAAAAATATACACCCTCGCTTTGAAAAACGGGGTGTTACAGTTAACCTAGCATTTCACATTAATTCATTTGAGTACTACTTAATTAATTAAATAATATAATGAATCATATGATGAACAGAAAATCAAGATCAAGG
Organism: Cicer bijugum; assembly: GCA_037974875.1. NCBI lineage: Eukaryota > Viridiplantae > Streptophyta > Magnoliopsida > Fabales > Fabaceae > Cicer > Cicer bijugum. The sequence goes on along the minus strand of JBBPBT010001258.1, from coordinate 1,465,189 downwards.
AAATTAGGAAAATGTAGTGTGGTAGATGAGATAATGCAGAATGTACCACAAAGTTGCAACGTCAGAATTATATGTGAAGGGAAGGAAGTAAATGATCAAATGATGTCATCAGCTTCTCCTCAGAATCAGATAATCACTACTACCTCTGCTAATATCATCAACACAAGAAAATAATGATTCAGTTTTATGTATTTGTTTCAAGTCCAAGTTTAAATGACTACATTAATATGTATATAAAGAAATTAAATTTTGTATGAAGTAAAATAAATAATAAATAATAAAATGTGATTGTAAACATCAGGTTTATTACCTAATGGTGACTTCGAAGTTGGACCAAAAGCATCAGAACTAAAGGGGTCAGTAGTAACAAGCCATGATGGAATACCAAATTGGACAATTTCAGGATTCGTTGAATACATAAGATCAGGACAAAAACAAGGTGACATGCTTTTAATTGTACCAGAAGGTGCATATGCTATTAGGCTTGGTAATGAAGCTTACATTAAACAAAAAGTTTACATTTTTAGTTATGCTGTATCATTTATCAATATGTATATTATTAATATCTAGTATAATATCAGTTACAATCATACTTTCCTTATAGAACTTAAACTATCATATATTCTTGTTGTTGTCATAACTTATAAATGATACAACATAACTAAAAATGCATGTATGTAATTATGCAATTAATAGGTTATATGTAAAATGATATACAAATCCAACATATCTTAAAGGATATACAAACAAAATATTTATCGAACATAATTTATTTTCTGAAGAGTTAAATAGTGAATTTTCTCTACACTAAATGTGAAGAAAAATGATATCATGGATTTGAACCTATCGTACTTATCGGACATTGAATAAATAAAATATATTTTTGAAACATAATTCCTAAATATACCATTAATTATGCTAAATTAATTGAAAACAAAGTATTAAAAAATTCATAAACAAACATACCATTAATTAGGAACTGGGAAACTCATTAGGACAGGAGGGAACTTCCAACACTTGATTGAGTTGTTCTTCATTAGTTGAATCAGTTACACTTCCACAAAGTACAACTATTAATCATTTTCTCATGACTGTTACACATAAAGACAACTTTAATATCTATTAATAAAAGACTTGATTTTATTATTTTCTAAATAACTATAAGGATATCTTTATGGTCTAAAACATTTGTTTACACAAAATCTCAAACTTAGATGACAGGAAATAATGATTCTCTTTGTAGAAAATCACTTGTATTTTTCATATTGTCTTAGGTACTTAAAACTAGTCCTGGATTGTAACACTTTCCTTATCAAAATTTCTTTGAATTTGTCTTTCTTATCGTTAATACAAATTTTGCAATTTCTTACTTATTATAAAAATTTCACACATTGTTATACTCTTACTGAAACCATGCTTTACGAACCAAGAATTAAATTGAATCTCTCTCTCTCTCTCTCTCATGAAACATTGCAACATAGGTTTTCTCCATTGAGCCATCATCATAAGAATTGATAGTGACTATATATCTCAATAAAACCTCTACAACCATATAGAAAAACTTTTATAGGGTAAACAACAATTTTTGAAAAAATCCATTCTCCTCCTTCACAAAATAGACACGATGCTTGAAAAAAAAATCAACAAAATAGAAGAACAATAATTCAATGAAACAACACACCCAACAAAAACAATCAAAACAAAAGTAAAATGTTCAAAATAAAAATGGAAGACAACTATTGAAACAACATAAATGAAGAATAAATAAGAGAAAAAATCAATGCTATTGATTACACAAATGCAGATAAAAAGAAATCAGCAAACATGAATATAAACACAGAGATAAACAAAAGCCAAATTACACAAAACTTCAAAAAAATACAGCAAAACAATCAAAAGTAGAGTACTAATCATGGTAGAAATAAAATACAAGGGAAAAGCATGAACTCACTCAAAAGGTTTTCAGAAAAGCAAAATCATCAACCAAAATAATGAAGATGAATCAAAATGTTGAAACAACGAAAGGGAAGGTGGATGAGTACCTGCGAGGAAACGACTGAAGACGGAGGGCGACAAAGGGCATAGACTCACGAAGAGAGAAAACGAAGTGCGATGAATCATTGTGCGAAGAGAGAAGACGAAGTGCTATGTACTATTGTGCGAATAGAGAAGAAAGAGGGCGATGAACTATTGCGCGAAAAGAAAATAGATGGCTTTTCTATTTGCAGCGGCGGCGGACGGCGGCAGCCATAAGCTTCATTTCAATTTTAGGGTTTTGATTCTGATTTTAGGGTTGAGATTTTGAGATTTTGATAGAATTAAAACTAAATTTGGTTACAGGGCACCTATATTTTTTAAAATCAGTTCAGTTAAAAAAACTGATTTTAAAATAATGTTCGGTTTTTAATTTTTTTGAACTGGTTTTGTTTAAAAACGGTTTGGTTCGGTTCAGTTCTATAAATCAATTCAATTTTTGGTTTTTGTGCCCATTCCTACTTTAGACCTTTTACAGTTTATCTATTATTAACCATATATATGTAGTCTTATAGAGACATTTAGGATTAACCAAATGGAAGAAGAAATTATGTCTCTGATTTTATTAGCTAGTTTTTTTCTTGTTATTTTCTTCCCTAAAAAAATTGTTAGTATTGCATAAAATGATTCTTGAAAAATTGAAAGACCACGATACTAATAGTAGGGGTGCTTAAATAAACCACCAACTGAACCAAACTGTCCCGAACTGGTTTTGAAATGAACTGATTTATAAAAATTAAGAACCGAACTATTTTTGAACTGGTTTTTTAAAACTAGAACTGAACCAAACTGAACCGATTTTCAATTCAAAAAAACCGAATCGAATTGGTTTTTATTTCAAATAATTTAAATCAAATTTTTTAGAAGTAACTAGGGGTAATTATGTAAAGTTTGGCCTATATGAACAAACAAACTAAGTTGAACCAGTCCGGTTTGGTTCAAAATAATAAACCTGTTCACCAATTTTATAAACCGATTTGGTTCGGTTTGGTTTTTCCAAATTGAAAACTAGTTCGGTTCAATGTTCAAACGGTTCTAGTTCAAAACTGAACTTTGCCCACCCCCTACGAATGGTGCATTAAGCACCACCAAAATTGACTTCGAACAAAATATGTTTGATTTCATCATTTTTCCATAAAAACTTATTCATTTGGAATATTAAAAAATATTTTATTATATTTAGTATAGTATCTTTAGTTATTTCATTGGATTAATTTAAACACAATATCTTATTATTATTATGATTAGTTTCTGATTTAAAATTTAATCTATGTTTCTCTATAAATAGAGATTAATATTGAGTCTTTTGTAATCAAGTTAGTATAAATCTATTATCAGTAATATTTAAATCCGTATTATTTTCTATCCTCCTTTTTTTTTTCTAAACTTCCATAACTTCAACATGGTATCTAGAGCCTATTTCGATCCTCCTTGAATAATTTTGCTGTTGTTCTGCTTCTATGTGCCCAACATTTAGAGAATATAATCACAATTTGTCTTTTTCAATGTGATCATTTTTTTTCAAACGACACCAGTTTCACTCGTTTCCATTCATTTCCCTACTGTCGTCGTCACTGTTTCCATCAAACGATCACTCCATCAAATTCACCTTTTCCAGATCGGCGCACACAACAAAGCACTAAAATATGTACTATTTTCTATAAGAAAGGTCACACTAAAATATCTTGTCTTATGCTAATCACATGGAAAGTCAAGCAAACCTTTAAGACCTAACAAATCCGGACTCAACCAGATTTGGGTATCAAAGGATAAAATTGTTTATGGTGCAGAGGTTCTAAGCAACCAAATTGAAACACCAACTATGGTGCCTGATCAATGGATGCTTGTAATATATGAAGGGAAAAAGGTCTATGTTCCATGACTTTACAAACAAAAGTCAACTGACTCTAGTGGAAGAAGGATTGGTCAGCACAATACCTATGACAACTAGAACCATAAATATTAGAAAAATCTAGATTGTCAACGCAATCAAAACTGACAGAGAAATCACTCATATCAACATAATTGGAACTATGAGAAGAATTAGAATTACCATCAGTTCATAAATTACTAGAGGAACTTGATACATTAGCAGAAATAGAAGTGTTAGATTAACAATCAGAATCAAAAGACTTATTCATCAAGACTACTTCAAATCCCTTCATCTAGACCCTCTATCAGAGAATATGCAAATTCATAATCTAAAAACTAGAAAAGTAGAAATAAGAGGGTTTTTAGAGTGAATCTGAAACTGTTGACATATATATTATATCTTTCCTTAAACTTAATTATTGTCTGATATTATATTTGCTCTGATAACAAGAAGCTTGATCTTAAAAATCGAAGCTATAAGTTGTTTGCAGGCTCTCAAAAATTTAGACGAACAAGGAGATCAACATAATCTGAACACTTTAGTAGAAGTTTGGTTTTTAGAAACAAACATAAATCACCAGAAACAAAACTGATATTTTGGTCGTATTGATTTCATTCTTTAATTATCTTATTTTTAGTATGTTATAAGACAAAGCAAGTTGAGGATACTACAAGTTCGCCGGAACTAGAGGAAGTAGATGCAGACAAACTAGAAGATTAACAATCTTAATAGGATGAATCTCATGGAAGTTCAAGCGATTCTTTTGTTGAAACCAAGTTGGTTTTACATTTAGAATTTTTGTAAGACCCATAATTTCAAATTATACTTTATGTATTTTAGTGGATTTTGGTATTGAACTCAAGGGCTTCATTAGCCAAGTTATTAATATTTGGGGAGTTTATATGACCAAAAAGATATTTTGATGTCCGATTAGAATTACTCGTCGATGAATAAATTAAAGTAACTGCGGTGAAATGGTAATTTTAATAAATATAGATATTTTCAGATATTTGTTAATTATAATTAATGTATATAAATACATGTGTATGTTTGGAAGGAAAAGGGAAAAAAGGAAATGGAAAGGAAAAAGAAAGGAAATATAAGGGAGGGAAAAAGGAAGAAAGGAAAAGGAAAAAAGAAAATCATTTCCTCCCAGCTCGCGTAAACTTCTTCTTCTTCCTCCTTCACTATTTCGCAAACCAAAACCCACAAACATAAATCTTCGCTTTTCTTCTAGATCTAAGCCTCCTTTCAAGAAGTAATAGAAGGGAAAGTTGCTCACCTCCGTGCTACGGTGCTAGTGAACCAACTTTGAAAGCGACATTGCGAACATAGATTTTACCGGATTTACTCGCGGTACCGTAATCGCACGTTAAAGCTAACGTGAAGGTAAGGGCTCCTTCCAAAATTTTAGATTGCATTTAGGGACTTATCTGTGGTTGTATGGAAAAGAATTTTGTTAAGGTTAAAGTGTTGATCTGGGGAAAATGAATCTAAGGTTTTATGGGTAAAATCTTAGAGTTAGGTTTTGGGTGATATTGATTAATGTTTCGTGGAAAAGGAATTTAACTTATTTATGTATGATTTTGAGTAAATGAAATTTGTTGTGTTTGAGTGGTGGGTTGTGTGGATTTGTGTCGTCGTGTTTGACGTGTGCTTAATTAATACTTATGAAATTTGAGATGTGTTTGTTTGGATTTTGTGAAAAGAATGAATTGATGTGATTTGGTGTGAATTATGGAATGGATTTGACAAAATGTTTGAGTTTGTTTTGTGTGGAAATTGAAAACTATTAGAGTTAAAAGAGTATTAAGAATGGGGAATCTCTTAATATTTCTGTTTACTTAATGTTTGTTTTGAAAATCATTTAAGTTTAATGAGTGTTAAGAATGGAGAATCTCTTAATGTCTTGTTTACTTAATGTTTGTTGTGAAAGTCGTTTAAGTTAAATGAGTATTAAAAATGGGGAATCTTTTAATATTTGCATTTACTTAACGATTGTCGTGGATAGAGTCAGGGTATGCTCAGGCATTTCATAGTGATAGTGGTAACTGAGATGATGCCATGTGATTTGTTGGTTCATCTCATCCATGGGCCACGAGATGATTCCATGTGATTTGTTGGTTCATCTTGTCCATGGGCCACGAGATGATTCCATGTGATTTTTTGGTTCATCTTATCCTTGTGGGGATTGTTGCGTCAAGGTGATTCCATGTGATTTGTTGGTTCATCTTGTCTGTGTGGGGATTGTCGCATCAAGGTGATTCCATGTGATTTGTTGGTTCATCTTGTCTGTGTGGGGATTGTCGCGTCAAGGTGATTCCATGTGATTTGTTGGTTCATCTTGTCTGTGTGGGGATTATCATGTCAAGATGATTCCATGTGATTTGTTGGTTCATCTTGTCCGTGTAGGGATTGTCGCGTCAAGATGTTTCCATGTGATTTGTTGGTTCATCTTGTCCGGGTGGGTATTGCATTGTAACTGATTTGTTTAAAATTATGTGTAAGTGTGTTTGATTTCAAAACTATTTCGAAACTCAAGTTGGCATGGTGATTGTGTTTTAATTGTAAAGTATGGATGTTTTGGAATTGGGTGATAGTAGGTTTGATTGCAAAATTACTTCGAAACTCATGATGTCGTGGTGATTGTGTTGGAATTGCTAAGTGTTATGTTTTGGAGTTGTGTGTGAATGTGATTGAGTTAGTTTATGTAGTTTTAGAAGAACATGCAGGGAAATCGATTCCCAAATCGATTCTATTAAAAACTATTCATTGAAATCGATTTGGCAATCGATTGGATTTATTACAGGAGCTCAGCCATTTTGACAAAATTGATTTGGAAATCAATTGACTTTAATACAGGGGCTCAGTTATTCATTCAATCGATTTCCCAATCGATTGAATTAAGCCCATAGTACAGTTTTCACGAAAAACCCCCAGGAAATCAATTTCCCAATCGATTGGCTTTAACACATGGGCTCAGTTATTCATTCAATCGATTTCCCAATCGATTGATTTAAGCCCAGAGTTCAGTTTTCACTAAAATCCTTCATCCAAATCGATTTCCCAATCGATTGGCTTAGTGGAAATTCTTATTTTGAGTTAGATGATCGATTGCTCGATTGGTTCATCAATGGATTGGCCAGTTATTTATTACTTGATTGATTTAAGACTTATTTTGACTTCATTTTTATTTGGCAAGCATTATATGAACTTTTAGCATATGGAAAACCCTTATAAGGTGCATGCTAAGTTGAAAGGTTATTTTGTTAATTTAAAAACTTAAATGTTATGTGATAACTGTTAATTTCGGTTGGTGACCTTTTACACCTATTGTGGAAATCTGGGCTTTGCCGTCAGATGAGAGTCAGGACTATCCTACCGGTTCATACCCTGTGGATGGGGATGTAGATGGAAATGCTTGACTGGAGCTACGTTAGGAGGATCTTACGGGGCGCGTGGAGATCACTCAGGGTGTATAGTTTTCAGTTTGTTTTGTAGAATGATTAGATTATATTGACATAGAGGGAACATATGTCTTTCTGTTGAATTGTGTTTATTTTAAATTGGAAGACTGTACCTATACTAATATTGTCAACATGACATGTTATTTTCGATGGGTTACATGCACCACATTTTGAGGTTTAAATATTTTGGATTCATATATCGAGAAACTTTTCCGCTGCTTGTAAATTATAATGACTTAATTATTTATCCAAAGGTGTTACCTTATTTATTTCTCTGTTTTATTTTAATTTCTTTTTTTAAAAAAAATACACCATCGCTTTGAAAATCGGGGTGTTATAGTTTTGATGTTAACAAAAGTATTTTATGAAAATAATATATTTGACATCGAAGAGAATGAAAGAAAATTCATGTAATCGAAGAAAATATAAAATAAGATTTGATTTCAAATTATTATTGATCAAAATCTAAAATAAGATTTGATTCAAATTTATAATTGAAGAAAATCTAAAATAAGATATGATTCAAATTTATAATTGATGAAAATCTAAAATAAGATTTGATTCATATTTATAATTGAAGAAAATCTTTGACCAAGTTGAAAAGAAGATATTTAATGAAGATTTGAAAAATATTTGATCAACATTAAAATTTGAAGACAATTTAAGGAATATTTGATCAATATTTAATGAAGATTTGAAAAATATTTGATCAATATTTAATGTAGATTTGAAGAATATTTGATCAACATTTAATGAAGTTTTGAAGAAAATTTGATCATAAAATGAAGAAGACTTTATTTGAAGAATTTACAAACTCAATCTACACAGAATAAAAATAGAATCAATTTGAAGAATTTACAAACTAAATCTGAACAAGATACAATTCAGAATTAAACAAGGACTAAATTGAAGCCAAATATTCACTATAAATAGACACTCAAGGCTGAAGGAGAAAAATATCAAAAAACAGAAAAGAATAACTTAAGCTCGAAGTTCTCAATTCATCTTAGAGTTCAAAGAGGGAAACACTTGTTCAAGTTAGAAATATTTTTTGAGTGTTATGTTCTTAGAATGTGAGACTTATTATTATTATTAATATCAACTTTGTTAGAAGCAACTACTCAAGTTTCAATCTTCTGTATCCTACCCGATAATGGTTTAGTTCCTTCTTCAATATGGGGTTGTCAGGTTTTTAGGAGAAGACTTGGCTTGTAGGGTCAAAGTGGTTAGTTCCTCAAAAGTCTAGGGTTGTCAGGCTATTTGGGAAGACTAGCTTGGACGGTCAGGTGCTTTGTAATTCAATGTATTTGAATTAGTGGATTAAAGCTTTTTGAATAAAGGGACTGGATGTAGCCAAGTAAGTGGTGAACCAAGATAAATCTATGTGTGAAATTATTTATGCTTTCGCTGTTTGCTACTTCTGAATTCGATTGCTTCTTATCTAAGTAAGTCACCAAAACCAAACTAGTTTCTTTATTTATTCATAAATTATCAAAAAGTTATCAACTTTGGCAAACACAATTAAACTCCCCTTTGTCATGTTTTCACCTTCATCTTTGATGATCAGATCATCATTAACATATACGACTTTTTTTGGCTCACTTTCATCAAATGAGCTTACCAATCATGAGGGTACATGATAGTCGATCCTCTCATGTGTGATTCCCACGTTAAATACTAACCTAGCTCTCCTACTAGTCATCATTACTCTTCCGGTATATGTAGCCCTGCTTGAGATGGGGTCGTATGCCAAAGCAGTCGGAAAGTGCCGATTAGAAAATTCTAACGATGTTTCCTTCATCAGGGTAACAATCGGTAGAATGAATTCGGGTATCATCTGAGGGAAAAACCCAATTTCCACAATAAAGTAAAGAGTCACCAATTGAAATTAACAATTAACAATTATGTCAAGATAACAACAATAAGCACCTAACAAGTATGAGATGATAACATACAATAAACAGGGTATGTATATAGACATATCACTACGAACATGACTCACGTATCAAACATCATAATGCAATGCTTATATGCCATTGAACATGATTCTAGAATTTACAAACCTTCATTGAGGGGAGCAAATCATAAATGTACTACCTCTCACACACCAGTACAAATTACAGAGGTGCCACATATCATAGATCAACATGATTTACTAAAGTGCAATAAAACACATACCTACATGACTCAAAGTCCCCATAAAGATAAGATGAACCAATCAACTCATGGAACCACCCTGTGGTCCGTCGAGGTTACCACTAAAACCGTGGCCCATCACGATCACCACTAAATTTGAAATGCATGAGCATAGTACGACTCTTTCTCAACAATTATTATTTACACGCAGCTATTAAAAGACTCCCTTTTAGTACTTGTAACACCCCATTTTTCTTAGCGAGGGTGTATTTTTTTTTTAAACAAAATCATAAATTCAACAGAGAAATAAATAAGGTAACACCTTTGGATACATATTTAAGTCCTTATAATTTACAAGCAGCGGAAGAACTTCACAAAATATGTATTCAAAAGGTTTACATAACAAAAGTGGTACAGTCTTCCAGTTTAAAATTTAAAAGCAACCCACAAGAAAGACATTTGTTCCCTCCGTGTCAACCTAGTCTGATCATTCTATACATAACAAAAACTATACGCCTTGAGTAATCTCCACGCGCCCCGTGAGATTCCCCTAACGTAGCTCCAATCAAACACTCCCATCCACATCCCCATCAAGCGGGTATGAACCGGTAGGATCATCCTGACTCTCATATGAGGGCAAAGCCCATATTTCCACATTAGTTGTAAAGGGTCACCAACCGAAATTAACAGTTAACACATAACATTTAAGCTTTTCAATGCACAAATAACCTTTTCAATTTATCATACATCTTATAAGGGTTTTCCACATGTTAAAAGATCATGTAATGCTTGCCAAATATAAATGAAATCATAAGAAAGTTCTCAATCCATCAAGTAATACATAACTGAATAAAACATTGATAAATCAATTGAACAATCAATTATCAAACTCAAAATAATATTTCCGACTAAGCCAATCGATTGGGTAAATCAATTTTGGGCAAGGGAAGTCCCTGTAACTCATCAAATCGATTGGGCAAATCGATTTCGTGAAAGACAGAGCCCCTGTAATGAATCCAATCGATTGGGCAAATCGATTTCTTGAAAGACAGAGCCCCTGTAACTCAGAAAATCGATTGGGGAAATCGATTTCGTAAAAGACAGAGCCCCTGTGATGAATCCAATCGATTGGGCAAATTGATTTCGTGAAAGACAGAGCCCCTGTAACTCAGTAAATCGATTGGGTAAATCGATTTCTCTGTCTATTCTTTCAAAAATGCATAAACTTAACTCAATCACTTTCAAACACAACTCCAAATCTTAACACTTAACAATACCCATATAATCACCACGACATTATGAGTTTCGAAATCGTTTTACAATCTAACATACTATCACACAATTCCAAAACATAACTCTTAGTAAAATCAACACCATCACAAATTTGAATCAAACACACTTACCCATAATTTCAAAACTTAACACTTAGCAAAATCAACACAATCATAATTTGAATCAACCACGACTCGTGTGCCAAGCACCCTAATGCAATGCGTATATGCAAAAATGCATGGACTCGGAATTCCAAACCAAAACTCTCCTTGAAGGGACGTAAATCATAATTGTACCGCCTATCGCAGGCCAAAGTACCAATTACCGAGGTGCCACCTATCACAGGGCAGCACGAATTACTAAAAAGCGTAAATTGTAAACGTACCACCTATCACGGGTCAGTACTATTTACCGAGGTGCCACCTATCACGAGTCAGCACGATTTACCAAAAGAAAAAGCGTAAGTCGTAAGGGTACCGCCTATCACAGGCCAAAGTACTACTTACCGAGGTGCCACCTATCACGGGTCAGCACGATTTACTAAAAAGCGTAAATCGTAAACGTACCACCTATCACGGATCAGTACTGTTTACCGAGGTGCCACCTATCACGGGTCAGCACGATTTACCAAAAGAAAAAGCGTAAGTTGTAAGGGTACCGCCTATCACAGGCCAAAGTACTACTTACTGAGGTGCCACCTATCACGGGTCAGCACAACTTACCAAAAAGTAAATCGTAAACGTACCACCTATCACGGGTCAGTACAGTTTACCGAGGTGCCACCTATCACGGGTCAACACAATTTACCAAATGAAATGCATGAGCACACACTAACTCCATTCACAACAATCGTTAAGTAAATGCAGATATTAAAAGATTCCCCATTTTTAATACTCATTTACTTAACCGATTTTCACACCAAAGTATTAAGCAAACAGACATATTAAGAGATTCCTCATTCTTAATATACTTTTGACTTAAACGATTTCCACAACAAAACATTCAGTAAACAAGTCATTAAGAGATTCCCCATTTTTAATATTCATTTCATTGAAACCATTTTCAAAAACAAACATTAAGTAACCAAGACATTAAGAGATTCCCCATTCTTAACACTCTGTTAACTTAAACGATTTTCAAACAACATTAAGTAACTAAGACATTAAGAGATTCCCCATTCTTAACGCCCAGTTAACTTAAACGATTTTCACAAACTCACATTAAGTAAACAAGACATTAAGAGATTCCCCATTCTTAATACTCGTTTAACTTAATGGTTTTCAAATTCCACACAAAACCAACTTTAACATTCAATCAATAATTCACTCCAAATCATTTTCCACACAAACCACACAAAACAAACTCACACATACTTTCACATTCAATCCATAATTCACACCAAATCATTTTCCACACAAACCACACAAAACACATCTCAAGTTTCGTTAGTATTAACTAAGAACACGTCAAAAACAACGAACACAAATCGACACAAATTAACCCAATCCATCACTCAAACACAAGTTTTATTCACTGAAAATTATACATAAATGAGTTTAAATTCATTTTCCACGAAGCATTCATCAATATAACCAATACCTAACTCTAAGATTTTACCCATAAAGCCTTATATACATTTTCCCAAATCAATACTCTAACCCTAACAAAATTCTTTTCCACACAACTACATATAAGGCCCTAAATGCAAACTAAAAGTTTGGAAGGACCCCTTACCTTCACCTTAGCTGTTTCGTTCGATTATGGTACCGTGAGCAAATCCGGTAAAATCTCTGCTCGCAACGCTGCTTCCAAAGTTGTTCCCCTAGCACCGTAGCGTGGTAGTGAGCAACTTTCCCTTCTATCTCTTTGCGAAACGAAGCTTGGATCTTGGTGAAACAGGGAGGTTTGTGTTTGATTCCCTAATACTGTTTTTCTCCGTTTTCGAATCAAAGAGGAGGAGTGAAGTTGAGAAATCCTTGTCCTATCATCCACTATCAATTTCAAACTCAAAGGAAGCAAAGAAAGCAACGAAAATGGAAGAAAAGGATTGAGGGAGTTGTGTGGTCGCGAGGCAGGGGAAGAAGAAACGTTTTTCCTTTCCTTTCTTTTTCCTATCTTTCTCTTTCTTTCCTTTTTCTTTCTTTTCTTTCTAATTTTCCTTCCTTTTCCCCCCACACAATCATATTTATACATATATTATATATATATATATATTATTTACTTTTAACAAATATCTTCAAATCTAGATATTTAATAAAATTACCATTTTACCCATAACGCATTAAATTCTTCGTAAAGGATTCGCCGCAGTTAATTTAATTCATTTATCGACGAGTAATTCTAATCGGCATTCAAAATATCTTCTTGATCATATAAACTCCAAAATATTAAAACTTTGGCTAAAAAGCCTCTGAGTTCAATACCAAAAATACACCAAAATACCTAAAGTACACTTTAAAATTATGGGTCTTACAGTACTCATTAAACACTCATAATTTTTAATAATTTTACACAGAGTATACTCAAGACATATTCTCATTAATAAAATTTATAACATGTTGCAACACATTATCAACCATGAATGCATAATCACATCAATATTAATCATCACATAATATATAAGATTCCTATGTGCAAACTAAAAATTTGCAAGAAGCCCTTACCTTAATTATAGTTTTCTCAACAATTATCGCTATCACAATCAAACACAATGAAAGCTCGTTCATGTCAACACTTTTAATCAAATAGTGTTTGACTTAGTCAAATTAATCTCTCAGACTTTAACTACCATACAAACCCTTTTCCACTCCTAATCCCCTTAGAGTATATTTTTCTAAAAGATTTTGAAATGAGTAAGAAATTATATTATTATAATTCACAATACACACTTTCATCATATAAAAATATATTTTTAGAAATCAACATCCTTCAAACTTTCATGAGAATTCAATAACAATCATTTCGACGCGTATTAAATTATTTTTGTCAAATTTTTTCACATAACCACAGTTTTTGAAATTTGTCATAATTCATTTGAACTTGTTTTTATTTTTAAAGTAACTACAAGTTTGATCTACTACATTTTTAAAGACTAAAAGTTCAATAAAAGTATTTAGCTCATAGCAACATAACAAAAAGTATCAATAATTATTTTTCAAATTTCAAAATCTTTAAAATAGTTTCATTTCTTCCAATATATATATATATATGTATATATTATCAACAAAGCTTGTGTTTCTAATTTATGAAACTTAATATCTACTAAAAAAATTGAAACTCTAACTTAAAACTTGAACCTTTAATTAATAAACTTGAGACTTTGATTAAAATCTTGAAAAGCTTTCTAAAGATAAAAAATTATACATATAAAGCTTGAACCCACAATTTCCTAATTTCTTTTAAACACAAGTTCAAAGATTTGCTAACAACATGTATACATTATTGATTATCAACCATAACAACTACCTTCGGAAAACATAAACTAAGAAAATCATTTTTTTATAATCACCACAACAACATTAATATTTTAGAGTTCTCGCCACCGCTAACTCAGGTGTCAATGGTCTCGATTCCTTTTCGAGACTCAATGAGCTAACTACATAAACATAATGATTTATAAAAATTTGTTCACCACTAAAATTTATCCAACCACATCATAATTCAAAAATTAAATCTTTTTCACACACAACTTTTAAAACCAATTGATCTACATTATTTATTTAAAACTAATAATCTAAATAAAAGGGCAACGATCAAAGGGGCCAGCAAAGGATAAAAATTTTATAAGGTAGTTAGAAAGGCACAAACGACCAAACAAAATTTTCTTAGTGTATGCATAAATTACAAATGATGCAAGTTTGTTTTTTTATTTTATTTTAAAAATGGCAAGTGAGACTTCAACAGCGAAGGAGTAATCAACAATTCATGCATTAGTGAAACTTATCGAATTAAGGAAAGAGTAAAGAATTAGTGAAACTTATCGAATTCATGACTTTAACATGAATAAAACATCTTTTACTCTTGGACCTTCACTATCTTTAACAACATCTTGGGGTACGCATAACATTCTTTCTAACGACATAATAGGTCCTCGATGTTCAACTTCTTCATCGACTATCGAATTGAAAATCTCAATTCGGTTGCACCCTTCTCTTTTTTTTGAATGTTCTATGGCTTTTAGAATATAAAATGTAATTGTTTCCTCATTTACCTTAAAGGTTAAGGTGCCATCCGCCACATCAATCATAGCTCTACCTGTTGTTAGGAATGGTCTCCCCAAGATCAAGGGGATATCATTGTCTTCCTCCATGTCTAGTACATCCTTGAGCTTAGGTGGCAGCTTCCTCTGTAGAGTAACACTGCACTCTTCAGTAAGCATCCCTGTTTCACTACTAATTTTGCTTTTCTTTAACATAATATCCTTCATGAACTTGGCATAAACCGACATCTACTCTAGTGCTTTTTCAAAAAGAATGTTAATTTGTAATTTTTTAAAAACATCAAGAAACTTACCAAACTGTTTTTCAATTTCTTCCTTTCTTAATCTTTGAGCGAAGGGAAGTTGAATTGATGGTTTTGGCAGTGTCTCCTTTTTCTGTATCACAGGTTCTTCCTCCTTTTCAAGAGCGATGTGCTCCTCAAATGATGTTTGGGTGACCATTTCCTTCGAGTGGGTTGAAGTTAAAGTACTTCCACTATTTTTGCCTTTAGGTTGTACTTGTTCACTTAACTTGCCACCCCTCGTTGTCACTGCATTGACATTATTTCGCAAATTTGGAACTGTGTCACTTGGCAAATTTTCAGGCACTCTTTGTTCCATTTGTTGAGCAAGTTGACCTAGTTGGGTCTCTAGATTCTTTATTGATGCAGAGTGATTTTTCTGGATGGCTCTTGACTCTCCAATGAAAGAACTTGTGCTTGTTACTAACTTCTCAATAGCATTCTCCCAAGCAGATTTTTGAAGTGGAGCTTGATTTGGTTGAGCTCCTTGTTTATCTTGAGATCCACCCTGTTGATCTTTCCATGAAAAATTTGGTTGATTTCTCCAACCCAGATTATACGTACTAGAGTAGGGATTATTCTGCTTCCCATTGTTACCCATAAAGTTCACATCTATTGTTTCTTCTATATCATCATCATCTAGTACTTCACAAGCTCCATTTTTATGTGCTCCCTCACAAAAGTCACAACCAATATGTTTCAATAATTTGACAGGGGTCACTTGGGGTTATATATTTAGAGCTGTCATCCCCTTGTTTATCTCAGCGGAAATAACATCTTCTATCTATTTTGAGAGCAGCTTCCCTTGAGACAAACCAACTTCCATAACATTCAATTCCAATATACCACTTGTTGACCCACCACCTTTGTCATACAACATCATTTGTTCATTTGACGCCATGATCTCGATAATTTTGCGTGCTTCTGATGCGGTCTTGTAATTCAAAGAACCATGTGATCTAATATCCAAAATAATTCTAGTGCTAGGCTTCAAACCATTATAGTTATTTGCATTTGAGAAGTGTCGTCATAAGCATGATTGGGGCATCCTGCTACTAAAATCTTGACCTCCTGTAAGTGTCACGAAGAGATTCTCCCTCTTTTTGTTTGTAATTGGAAATGTCTTGCCTCTTTCTAACAAACGCAGCTGAGGGAAAGTATTGTTCTAAGAACTTATCATCATGGTCATTCCACGTGGTGATGCTACTAGTAGGAAAGGAGTTAAGCCATTCCTTAACATAATCTTTCAATGACAATGGAAATAATCTCAATCTCTTACCTTCTTTAGAACAACCACCCACTTTCACTATTTTGCATAATTCAAAGAAGTTCATGAGGTGTCTATTGGCGTCTTCGTTATGTTTACCGGAAAAATTAATCTCCTTCAACTCTCGGAATAGAGCGGGGCTCACTTCAAACTTGTTAACTGTAACCGGTGTGTTATGGATAGCCAATTGAGCACGGTTTCTATTTGGATTCCTATACTCGCCAAGGGTACATTTAGGTGGCAGTGAATCAGCCATTTCCGCAAATATGTAGAAATCCCCCAAATCCTCTTCTTCCACCACTAATTGTCTTTCCCTTTGTCTCCTTTCTCGAATATCTTTTCGATTTTCTTTCGCAGTTTTTTCAATTTTTGGATCAAAGAAAAGTTCAGGTAAGGACTAGCCTCGCATACAAGGTTAGACAAATTGTGAATAATGAACATTTTTAAAATAAAGAAAAATAAATAATTAAGTAAAACTAAAACAGTTTTAAAATAGATTTTTTTTCAAAATTAAAAATAAAATAAAAGCAAAATTTTTATTGCAGAGCAAAAAATTTTAATTAAGTAAATAAATTAAATTCAATAGTGATATGGCAATCCCCTACAACAACGTCTAAAACTTCATAGCGTTTCAACAAGTGTTCTGAATCCTTGCAAATAATAATTAAAACAGTAGTACCAAGTGTCGAACTCAAGGATTGAGTTTTACTATCAAATTATATTTAATTACTAAAATTGAACAAAAATTTCCTAAATTTATTGAAATAATATTTCAAATTAATAACAATAATAAAATTGATCATTTATAATAAGAGAAATGTCTGGAATAAGTTTCAATTCGAATCCAACCGTGGTGTCTAATTTGATCCTAGTTACTGAATTCTTTTATTGAGTTATTATCGAATTCTCTTGATTATTCTTTCTCTAATGTCTTAGTGACAATACCTTTTAATCTAAAGTAACCCCTAATTCCTTAGTGGATTTAAGATTAGAATTAAACATTACCGCACAAGAATTCTCTTTTTAAACTATTTCCCTTGCAACTAATTTCATTGGTTTCATGAGCTCCATCTATACCTATACTACAAATTCATAAATTTGTCATCTCAAGCATTCGTAAAGTCCACTTCCGTTTCAAAATATGAATCGTAGAACATTTTAATGTTGATCAAGAAATAAAAAGTATTAAGCACATATATGAGAAAAATAATTCAATAAACTCATTCATATAACTAGAAATTAAATCAGAAAAATAAGGGTTTCATCTTGTTA
Organism: Cicer bijugum; assembly: GCA_037974875.1. NCBI lineage: Eukaryota > Viridiplantae > Streptophyta > Magnoliopsida > Fabales > Fabaceae > Cicer > Cicer bijugum. Next base: position 1,447,368 of record JBBPBT010001258.1, on the reverse strand, counting down.
CACTCATCCCTAACAAATAGGGTTTAGTTACTCATGACAGAGGTACAAAAGACAGTCGATTGAGCTGGTATTACATTTTAATAGAATCGATTGGGAAATCGATTTTTCTGAAGTTTTTCTAAACTACATAAACTGAATCAATCACAGTTACACACAATTCCAAAACATAACACTTAGCAATTACAACACAATCACCACGACATCTTGAGTTTTGAAATAGTTTTGCAATCAATCAAACTTACACACAATTCCAAAACATCCACACTTGGCAATTATAACACAATTACCACGACAACTTAAGTTCAAACACTCAATCATAATCTTGAATCAAACACAACTCGTGTGCCAAGCACCCTAATGCAATGCATATATGCCAAAATGCACGGACTCGGAATTCCAAACTAAAACCCTCCTCGAAGGGCTGTAAGTTATAATTGTACCGCCTATCACAGGCCGAAGTACTAAATTACTGAGGTGCCACCTATCACGGGTCTTCATGATTTACTAAAAAGCGTAAATCGTAAACGTACCGCCTATCACAGACCAGTACTGTTTACCGAGGTGCCACCTATCATGGGTCAACACGATTTACTAAAAAGAAACGTAAATCGTAAACGTATCGCCTATCACAGGCCAAAGTACTATTTACCAAGGTGCCACCTATCACGGGTCTGCACAATTTACCAAAAATGTAAATCGTAAATGTATCGCCTATCACAAGCTGAAGTACTATTTACCGAGGTGCCACCTATCACGGGTCAGCACGATTTACCAAAAATGAAATGCATGAGCATACTCTGACTTTATCCACGACAATCGTTAAGTAAATGCAGATATTAAAAGATTCCCCATTTTTAATACTCATTTAACTCTAACAATTTTCACGACAATCATTAAGAAAACAAACATATTAAAAGATTCTCCATTTTTAATACTCGTTTAACTCTAATGACTTTCAAATTCCCCATAGAGCATACTCAGACATATTCTCAAATTCAATCCACAATTCACACCAAATCACATCAGTTCATTTTTCCACAAAATCCACACAAACACATCTCAAAATTTATAACTGTTAATTATGAACACGTCAAATACGACAAACACAAATCATCACAACCAACCACTCAAACACATCAAATTTCATTTCCTCAAAATCATACATAAATGAGTTAAATTCATTTTCCACGAAACACTCATCAATATCACCAAAACCCAACATTAGAATTTCACCCATAACACCCATAAAATATTAAATTCATTTTCTCCAAATCAACACTTCAACCCTAACAAAATTCTTTTCCACACAACCACAGATAAGTCCCTAAATGCAAACTAAAAGTTTGGAAGGAGCCCTTACCTTAATGTTAGCTTTAACGAGCGATTATGATACTGCGAGTAAATCCGGTAAAATCTCCACTCGCGACGCCGCCTCCCAAGTTAGTTCACTAGCACCGTAGCATGGATGTGAGCAACTTTCCCTCCTATCACTTCTTGAAACAAAGCTTAGATCTAGTAGAAAAGTGAAGGTTTGTGTTTGACGGTTTTGAAATCACTAACACCGTTTTCGAATCCAAGAAGAAGAAAGAGGAAGGAGAGAAGTAGTCGAGCAGTAGGGGAATGTTTTCCTTTCTCTAACTTGGTTTTCTTAAAGCCAAAGAAAGAAAAAGAAATGGAAGGTGGAAGGAAGACGAAGGAATGGGTTTGCGAGGCTGGAAACGATTCTGTGTTTCCTTTTCTTTCCTTTCCTTCTCACATATATATATATATACTACTTATATATATATATATATTAAACCAAATCAATCTCTAAATATCTAGATATTTTAGATATTTGTAGCATCATCATTTCCACATCACCTCCCGTCACTTCCCAAACCATTTTGATAAAATATCTACTCTCGTCGAAACTCAATTGAAAGATAAATTTTCTGCAACTAGAGATATTTTTAACAAAATTGTTCGGTAGTAAATTCTTCGTAACGTAAATAAATTATTCCCCAGCAAATAATTTTAATCCAATTTCCAAAAGTATATTTTTGGCATTTAACTCACTAAATGCCGAAAACTGGGCTAAAAGCCTAAGAAATTCAACACAGAATACCCTAAAATTGTATAGTTTAGGATTTAAAAATTATGGGTCTTACAGACTTCGGTTCCGGTGTCTTCATGAAAGGTGTAGCTATGGATCCTATCTTTCATTTGCACTTAGTTTGACTCCAATTGGACATCTAAAACTCCAAATAAGGCTGAAATACGCCACATAGGTCATATTGATTTCTCACCAAAATTTAGCACTGCACTAAAACAAAGAAACAACGCAAAACTACGAAAAATTCTCTACTTAGTCTAGAAAATAAGAACATAAACAATTCATTAAATCAAAGAACTAAAATCAACAAAATATATCAAATAACGCCTTAAATTAACTAATGAGTAAAAGATAAATAAGACTAAAAACAATGAAAAATATGCATATGATTAAGAGTTACCATGCAACCTCTATCATTCAACAATGTGAATTGTTCAAAGCCACTAATTCTAAGTAATGTAATTCTGACTTTTATTATCCAAGAAGCACTACATCTCACTCCAACAAGATAGTCAATGGATTTGATGGAAAGTCAACGACTCTGATTGAAAGAATTCACTATGAAGAAAAGACTTAGCCGAATTAGAATTTTTAAATATTCAAGAACAAGCCTAAATGAATTCCCGCTCCAATTAATCAAGAGTATGAAGGAAGATTCACGTGAAGCAGTTTTTGAACACAAATTATATATGATTCAAAAATTTAATTGAAGGAAATCTTTTACCAACGTGAAAAGAGGATATGGTCTAAATATTATTCACAAGAAGATATGGTCAAAATATTTTTCACAAGAAGATAAAGGTCAAAATATTGTTCACAAGAAGATTTGGTCAAAATATTATTCACGAGAAGATATGCTCAGAATTTGTTCACAAGAAGATATGCTCACAAGAATATATGCTTAGAATTTATTCACAAGAAGATACACTGAGAATTATTCACAAGAAAAGACCCTAAAAATTGTTCACAAGTAGAGACCCTCATAATTATTGAAAAGAATAGACCCTCAAAATTGTTCACACGAACATATACTCATAATTTGTTCACAAGAAGATACATTTAAAATTTGTTCACAAGAAATATATGATCCAAATTTTACAAGGACAAAAGTGAAACCCTTATCTATTCTATAAATAGATAATCAAGGCTGAAGAAGAATGCAGGAACTCAAAAATCTATACAATTTAGAAAAACTTTTGAGACCTCAAATTTCCTTAATATTCAAAGTTCAAAGGTATAAGTTCTAGATAAACACTTGCGCAAAGAAATATTTTTAAGTGTTTTAGTGTGAGAAAACAATTTTAACAATCTACTTAGTAGAAGCAAAACATAATTTGTTCCAAACCTGTATAACCTTGCCCGATAGTGGCTTTGGTGTTCCTCAAGAAATTTGTGGTTATTTGGTCATGTTAAGAATACGTAACTTGTAGGATCAAGGTGTAATTTCCTTCAATAATTTGTGGGTTTCAGGTTGTTTGCCTCAAAAAGTCTGTAGGTGTGAGGTTCTTTTGAGAAGACTGGCTTGTTGGGTCATGTGCTCTGTAACTAAAGAACTTGAATTAGTGGTTAAATTCTTCTTGATGTTGCAAACACGAGAAATGGCGTTGCATTGTGTTTCACTAACTTGATAACTTTTTCATTATTTGACTAAACTAGTTCAGACTTGATGATTTACTTGGAGTAGAAACAATACTAAAACTAAATAGTGTATGAATAAAGTGATACAAGTAATTTATCACAGTTCACCATTAACTTGGCTACATATGGTCGCTTCAATCAAAAGGATTTAATTCAAACAACATGATAACTCCACCAAGCCAGGCTTCTCAAACAACATGATAACCCCAGACTTTTGAGGAACACACACACATTGACGCTACCAGCTAAGTTTTCTCCACACAATATAACAACCCCAGATTGTTGAAGGCACACTAATACCACTATCGGGTTTGAATACATAGGTTTGGAACTTGAGTAGTTGCTTCTAAAAAGAAAATTAAAACAATGACTATCACACTCTAAGAATAACACTTAGCATATTTCTCTTTCGAACAAGTGTTTATCTCTTTGAACTCTAAGATGAATTTGAAATTATGAGCTTGAGTTCTTCAACTCTTTTATGATTTTTCGATGATATTCTTCTTCATCCTTGAGTATCTATTTATAGATAAAATTAGGGCTTCACTTTAGTCAATGCTTAATATTGAATTGTATCTTCATTCCTAGCTTGGTAAACATTGGTCTTATTCAAATATAACTCTAATCAAGATGTATTTTGACAATATGTTCTTTAGACAACTCTTTATTTCTGAATCCAATATGAGCAGCTCTTCTTAATTGATTGTGTTTGTATTTTGTTCATATTGAGTTTATCAAATCTTGAGATCGATTATGTTCATATTCTGTTCAGATAGAGTTTATAAATTCTTCATATTAATACTGTTCATATTTTGTTCATATTAAGTTTGTAAATTCTTCATACTGATATTGTATGTATTTTGTTAAGATTGCTTTTTAAAATTCTCAAGATAAAATTTCCTTCCTATTGCTTGTTTTGATCTAGGTGGGAAAATAATGTTAGAACGGTTCTTGAGCTTTCACAAGTAGGAATATGACTAAGTCCTATTCAGTATTATTTCCTTCGTCAAAATCTGAATCATATCTTTGCAAATAATATATGTATCATCTTGTGAATGTTAATTCTTGTTAACAATTCTTGATCATATCTTCTTGTAAATAATTTATATCTTCTTGTGATAAATCTTGATCAAATCAACTTATAAATAATTCATATCTTCTTGTAGATAAATCTTGATCAAATCGTGTACACTAGGTGAAAGATTTTCTCCAATTATCATTCTGAATCAAATCTTATTTTAGATTATTTTCAAAAACATGAATCTTCTTTCATACTATTAGAAGTCAAATATATTGTTCGCATAAAATACTTTTGTTAATATAAAAACTCAAAGTATAAAACCAATTTGGTTCCAACAATCGTCTCCTTTTTTAAATACTTTGACTCCCCCTTACTTAAAGCTCTGTCTAAGTCTAAGTATTTTTTCTTCTAACATTTTCAAACATCTTCCTATTTTATCATTAGACAAAAGGATTTGGAAGTGAAACTTGCCTATATTCTTTTGGTTTTTATTTTTTATTTTTTTTATATTTGCCCTTTTATGTAATAGAATGAAAATAACATAAGAATAAAACATAAAATTTATCCTAAATGTGAAACTAAACTACTCTAAGGTTGGCACAATATTCGTTAGGTAAAAGAATAAGGCTTATATTTTTATTGATGAAGTCAAACCTATCATCAGCTAGTGATTTGGTGAATATGTTAGCCCATTGATGTTCGATGTCTACAAACTGGATACTAAACACACCTTTTGGAACAAATTCCCTAATCAAATTGTGTTTTATTTCTATGTGTTTAGCTCTAGATTGAAGTATAGGTTTTTTTGGTTAAACAATTGGCATAAGTGTTAACACAATAAATAGGAATGTTGGTTTCTAGGATTTGGTAGTATGTTAGTTTATGTTGCATCGAAAGTAGTTTGAAGCTATAACCAACTACTGAATTGTACTCAACTTCTATCGTTGACATATAAATTGTGGTTTGTCTCATACTTGACAAAGAGTTTAAGTTGTCACCAAGAAATGTATAGTTTCCGCTTGTGCTTTTTGTATCTAGTTTATCTCTAGTATAATCAAAATAAAAATATCCAATAAGGTAATCTTGGTAGTGCCTTTTAGGAATTCAAGGATTCTCTTAACAGCACTTAAATGTGATTCCCTAGTGCCAGCTTGAAATATTGCACATACACTAAACATGATGTTAGATATGGAAACTGTAAGGTAAAGTATGGATTCTATTATTCCCCTATATGTTTTTTGGTAAACTTTTTGGCCTAATTCATCGTTTTAAAGTAAATAGGTAGGGTGCATTAGTGTAGCCATAGGTTTGCAATCACTCATCTTAAACTTCTTGTGAAGCTTTTTTTGTATATTTAGTTTGATGAATTTATAAACAATTTTTACTTTCCTGAATTTGTGTCTCTAAGAAGAACTTAAGTTCTCCCATCTTTCTCGTTTGAAATTCAAGCTGCATAAAGTTTGAAAACTCTTAGCAAAGAGTGTCATTTGTAGTTCCAAAAATAATGTCATCAACTTAAATTGGAATAATAAGAATGTTATCTCCCATTGAAATTATAAAAAGTGAATTATCTACTTGTGTTTGCACCCTCTTAGAAAGAATCCAACATAGACAAACACAATTCAAGTCCCCTTCTTGTGTTTGCACCTTCAAGAATTATGAATATAATATCTTTCATGCAAGTCATTTCAAGTTATGAAAAGATCATCCTCTTGAATCAAAATAATGGTAAACTAGCATTATAAGTTTTAGTAAATTAAGATTAGTCAAGCTTGGATTGAGAGAAACCAAGCGGAACAAGGGAAGAACATAACTTGGTGTCTATTGTCGACTTTCCTGCTTTAATTGATCAAGGGTCTTCCTATTTTTGCAAACCAAGTTTTTATCGGAAATAGTGACGCCTTGAGGGATATTAGGTAAACATCCGCATAAAGGTCCCTATGGAGAAAATATATATTAATGTCTAGTCAAAATGAAAACAAATTATTGATTGAGGCAAGGGATAACAATAGCCTACTACTTTTCATTTTTGTTAGAGTCAAATTGGTTTGAAGAACAATGACCCTCAATTCTTTGATGATAACAAAATTCTTTTATGAGAACAATATATATTTCATTGAATATGTTTAAGTTTGTAAAATCTCTCTTATAATAGTTTAAAGGCTGTCCACTACATCCTATGAGGAACAAGGAATGAGAATCAACAAATCCAGGCAAATGCACTATGGAAAATCAAACTCTTGTTTGATTCTTAACAACACCCTCTCAATGCGTCTTTTTTATTTTTTGATCAATGCGCCTCTAGTGAATATAACTAATGCAAGCTCACTCTAATAATTATGGATTAGATGATTATCGAAACCCAATTGATCATTTGGTCCACACTTTAAGTTAGCATTTTGGTAAAGTCAGCACTCTGTTAAAAGTCAATTATCTCAGTCAATCCTCTGAGCCCATTAGTTTGAAGAAGACAACATTTTAACATTCTTTGCTGATCAAAGTTAGAACTATCCTCTTACCTCTGAAGGAGCAAACACGAGAATAAGGGGGGGGGGGGTGAATTGTGTCTGAAAAAGTTCATAACTTTTTGCTAATTTGATGAAGGTTGGTCGGAATTTATGAATTACTTACATAAAAAGCAATCAGGTTTAGAGGCAGCAAACATTGAAAGCATAAATAATTTGACATATAGACTTATCATGGTTCACCACTAACTTGGCTTCAAAATGCTTTAATAAACTAATTCAAATACCTTGACTCTACCAAACGATTAAAGAACACAAACACATTGACTCTACCAATCAAGTATTCTCCACACAACCTGACAACGCTATATTGTTGAAGGCACACTAACACCACTATCGAGTTTGAATACAAAGGTTTGGAACTTGAGTAGTTGCTTATAACAAAGCTGGTAATAATAATAACTCTCACACTCTATGAAAAATAGTCAAAAAATAATTTTCATTCGAACAAATGTTTCTTTCTTTGAACTCTTAGATGAATTTGGAATTTGAGCTCGAGTTCTTCTAATCTTTTTTGATTTTTCAATGATCTTCTTCAGCCTTGGGAATCTATTTACAGATAAAATTAGGTCTTCAATTTTATTCTTGTTTAATTCTGAATTGCATCTTCATTCCTAGCTTGGTCAACAATGACCTTATTGAAAAATAACTCTAAACCCAATGTTTTTTGATAATATGTTCTTTAGCCAATTCTTTATTTATGAATCCAATTTGAGCAGTTCTTCTAGATTGATTATGTTTGTATTTCATTTAGATTGAGTTTGTAAATTCTTCAAATTGATATTGTTCAGTTTTTGTTGTAAATAAATCTTAGTCAAATTTTCTTCAAATTTTGACCATATCTTCTTTTCAACTAGGTCAAAGATTTTTTTCAATTATAAATCTAAATCAAGTCTTATATTAGATTTTTTCAATTATAAATTTGGATCAAATTTTATTTTAGATTTTCTTCAATTATAAATCTGAATTAAATGATATTTTAGATTTTCTTCAATTATAAATTTGGATCAAATCTTATTTTAAATTTTCTTCAATTATAAATTTGAATCAAATCATATTGTAGATTTTCTTCAATTATAAATCTGAATCAAATCTTATTATAGATTTTCTTCAAAAAAAGGAATCTTCTTTCATATTATGTGAAGTCAAATATATTGTTCTCATAAAATAATTTTATTATCATTAAAACTCTAAGTATGAAATCGACTTGGTTCCAACAACATTCTCTAAAAATTTAATCTCTAAAGACAGATATGATTCGTTTTACGTATGGATTTCATGCAATCTCGGCAACATACAACAAAGATGTCGACATTGTCTTGTAGTCTCTTTATATAAAGATAGGTGATCTTCACAGGAAATGATACGAGAATACCACAAGAGAAAATACAAAGCTATTGAACAAACATTGATCTATCACTTTAGTGGTTAAGCTCTACTTATATTTTGTAGAGCATACTGTGATGGTGTTAAGCTAGGATAAGTTAGATTTGTATTTCTTTTCTCTATCTCTTTATTTTGTAGAGCATCTGTTTTCAAGATTTTTTTTTAAAACAAAACACAATTCAAACCCCCTTCTTGTGTTTTTCACTCTTCAATTGGCATTATAGCTTGATCTTAAGGCTAAACACTTAACTATGTTTTAGAAAATATTTTATTATTATTTTTATTGTATCTAACTCTAGTGATGAATATAAAGGTGATAATATTAACATACCTCGTCTATTCAATGGAGAAAGATTCAAATATTCGAAGGATATGTTGAGAAGTTTCTACATCTCACATGATCTTGAATGGTGGGACATGGTTGAAGATGAATATGAGACTCCAAAGAATGATGATGGTATTGAAACACCCAAAAAAAAGCTCAACATTGAAAAAAAGAAGCAATACAAGATACATCACAAAGCCAAAAACTTTATGATAGACAATATCACCTTCGAGAAGTTTGACAAGTGTAGTAACAAAGAAACAAAAAAGAGCATAAAGCACGGTTATCATGGCTTCCTTCACTTTAAATATAGTTGAGGATGAAGACATCGAGAAAATGTTCTCTAGATTCCAAACTTTAGTCTCTAGAGTTAAGATTCTCCCAAAGAGTTACACTAGGACTAATCATGTCAACAAAATCGTTAGAAGTCAACCAAGCAAATGGAGACCAAAAGTAACAACTATTCAAAAGGTTAAAGATCTTATGAACCAAAGAAGAAGTCAAAGTGTCTTGCTCTGAATTCCAAAGTACAGAAATTAAATTCCAAGACTCAGCAAGCTAAGGAAAACTTAGAGAAAAATGAACTTGATGATTTGAGTGAAGACTCAGATGATGAAAAATTGTCATTAATCTCAAAGATATTACAACACATATTAAACAACAGGAATAAATCATTTTCAAGGAAATATTTCAGACCTTACACTGATAGCAAAAAAAGGAAAAAGAAAAAAAATAGATAAGAAACTTGTCATCTTCTACGGATGGAAAGAATTAGGACACTTCAAATCATAATGTAGAAAACTTGAAAAAGGAAGCTCTTAGAGAAAAGAAGGGATTAATTTTATGAATCCTATAATGAAGATGAAGAATAGGAGAACATGGCTCTTATGGAAAACATTCACTCTCACTTTGATAGTGATTTTGTTGATGAGGAAATTGAGATATCCTTAGCAACAAAGTTGAAACATCAATCATGGTAGGTGGACAATTGATTCTCAGGAAACACGTTGGGATAAAAGTATATGTTGTAAGATCCGACACTCAAGGAAGAAGGATATGTAGGATTTCGAGGAAATTAGGAGCATAAGATCATAGGTTGTGGTAACGTACGTAACAGTTCTCGTCCCTCAAATAAAAATGTTTTATTTGCAAAAAGGACTGGTGCGTAATTGATAGAGCATAAGTCAAATAAATGACAGTGGTTATGACGTTGTTTTAAATCAAGAGTCCTATAAGGTAATTAGTTAGATTTAGAAGAAGAAAAAACAAGTAGTAAAGTGTCTCATGTCATGGAACAAAGAACAACTGATCTAACACATTAGGTTAGGACATGCTAATTTGAGATTAATCTCAAAGTTGAACATACTCAAACTAGTCATAGGATTGCCAAATTTGAAGTATGAATCAGATGTTCTTTGTGAGGCATGTTAGAGAAAAAAACAAACAAAATCATCTTTTGCTCAAAGAATGTTATTTCCATTTCTAGATCACTTGAACTTTTACACAATAATTTATTTAGTCCTGTAAGGACAACCTAAATTGGTGGTAAAAAGTATGGACTTATTACAGTGATGACTAATCCAAATGGACAAGGGTTTAATTTTTCAAACACAAGGATGAGTCACATAAAGTCTTTACTACTTTATACAAACAAGTGCAAAATGAAAAAGGTTTTTTATTACAAAAATCATAGTGATCATGGTGGTGACCCTTCACAACTATTGTGGAAATCTGGGCTTTGCCCTCAAATGAGAACCAGGATCATCCTACTAGTTAGAGCCCTGTAGATGGGAAGGAAGTTGGACACACCTGACTGGAGCTGTGTCAGGAAGATCTTGCAAGGTGCATGGAGATCACTCGGATTGTACAATTTTTTGTAGTATGATCAGATTAGGTGGACGTATAGGGACTAGATGTCTTTCTTTTTGGTAGTATTTATTTTAATTGGGAAGACTGTACCTATACCAATATTGTCACCTTGACATTTTATTTTGATGGGTCGATGTACCACTTTTTGATGCGACGTGGGGGGAGTTAAAATTCTAGGGGCATTGCTTTTGTAAAGATTTGCCGAGAATACCCCAGGGGTATGAGCTATGTTTGATAGGCCTCATAGCCCCGGTGTATTCTGATGTTTGAATACTTTGGTTTTTTATTTCAAAAACTATTCTGCTGCTTGTAAATATTTGTTGACTTTATCGTTATGTTACGATTAAAGATTTATCCAAAAGTATTTCCTTCTTTATTTCTTTGTTTTTATGAATTTTTTTAGAAAAAAAAATACACTCGCGCTGTTAAAAATCGGGTTGTTACGATGTATTTTTTTAAGAAAAAATCAAAGTTATGAAACGAGTATTTTAAAGTAAGTGAGTGATTGATAAAAAAGAAATTGATTAGTTTTCTTGAGTAATGTATGAAGTAGAAATATCAATCACATGGAAGGAGGTTTGAATTGTGATCCATTTTTGAAATGTTAATTTCTCCTTTTACATTAATTAAATATCAATCTTTGTTACAAATAAAAATTCAGAAGATTATGTGTAAGTTAAAAATGAATAAAGAAAATTATTTCTAGGTGATATGTGATAGTGAGTGAGAAATAAATGAAGATAGGGATAAGAAGATCACACAATGATGCATCTTGGTTCACCCAAAAGGGCTACGTCTAGTCCTCATAATTTGTGAGTTTTTCCACTAATGTGCTTAACACAAGAATGCCCTTGCTTTCACACAATCTTTCTTGATCACTCTTTATCATTTATAGAATTCACCTTTCAACCTTGAAATAATTTTTACAGTTACCTTACAGTATAGATAGGATTTTTACAAGTTACCTTTGAATCACTAAAAGGATTTTTAAAAATATACTCAACCTATCTTAAGAGATAGACTTGAGTTTTAAATGATGTGTATGATAAAAAAAATTGTAGGAATCGAATCTACTCAACATTTGTTTGAGATTGATTGTCAGTGATAACTCAATAAAGATATCCTAGAATATATTAAGAGAAAGCTGGAGTTTATTTTTGATTGAAGAGTTTTGAGTAACAAAATGATTGTACTATAAACTCTTACTATTATTTTTACCTTGATGTTCCTTTTATAGTCATGGAGAAAGTTAAGAAATGACTTATTATAGTCGTTACTAATCATGTCTGTTCAACATGAGATTTAATAGACATATGGACTATTCAATCCATAATGTTCTTATTTCAAGCCAAAATGTTCTCTGTTCAGTGTTGTATAGAAAAGGTAGATGAGTGATTTAGTAATTGTCTAGTCCTTTGTCTTACATGCATGGTTAGCTTTCTGTAAAAGATGCATCAACAATGTCTCTTCATCCTTGATGTCTTTGCTCATAATTCATCAATTTGGAGAGCGATGTAGTCATTGATTTGAAGTATGTTTTGCTTTTGTGGGCTTTCAGCTTGAATTTTGGACTTGATTATAGTTTTGAGTAGTCTTGATATTATTCATCTTGAGATTTGGACTATGGAGAATGATTTTTTTACTTTTGTCCTTAAAACGAATCACCCAAAATGATCTTTCATAAACCAGAATGATCCTTTGATAAACTAGAATGATTTGGATTACCCATAATGATCTTGTAGTCGATTTCCAATTCAATTAAGACATGATGTTCTTTGATTTATATCATGATGAGATCGTTGATTTTTATATAAATGTATTTGATCATCTATCTTTGAATAAATCACTTAAAAACATAAGTTAAACAGCAACACAATCAGAATCTTGATTGGAGATTAATTAACTTGTTTGTTTATTTTCAAAAGATTTGATTTGGGATTTTTCCTCAACAATGTAACCTTGGAGTAAATTGTATAACTCCCTATATTTATGAAGTTAGCTCCTTGAGTCTCGAAAATGAATCCAGATTGTTGACAGCGAGTTAGAGGTGAGGGAACTCTTAATATTTTCATGTGTTTTTGTGTTGAAATTTTTAAGGAAACGAGATAGAAACAAAAAGGCCATGGCAAAATTTTGGGAATAAGTTTTGAAATAAAGTGGCAAATGAATTGTTGCGGTTTGTTTAAATTCAAAAGTATTTGAGTGGTAGAAATTTTATGAACTTTAAAGAAGATAAGAAACAGTTCTCTTGTGATTTTTAATGGTGTTATAAATTAAAATTTGAAGTGGTATAAAGTTTGAAACCATCTAAGTTGTTCTCCTTGATTATTTAAGGTGTTTTAAACTAGATTTCCATTTTGAAATTTTTTTGAAAGGCTTTGATGAGTAAAATAGGTTTTATCTGAATTGCATATATATAGAATGATAGTTCAAAATTTTGTTTAAATATGTTGGTTTTAAGTTGATTTTGTGATAAAGGTGTTAAAAGTTCTACCTCAGGAGTTTTGGTGAAAACATGGTTTTCATGTTTATAGTTAGAACCAAAAAGGTTTAGTCTTTAATATTAAATTTCTAATTTTGATAAAGAGATTTATTTTTTAGAAACAAAATTTCAAACTTTATGACTTTGAAAACAGTTCAAATTTTTTTTTAAAAAAAAAGATAAAAAGGTTAAAGCTTTGGATATTAAAAAAGATAAAAAGGTTTGAAGAATAAATATTCACTTTATGAACAAAGTTTTAATGTTAGGTTTTGAAGTTGAAAATTTTTATTTTTATACTAAAGATATCAATTTTATGCAAAAATTTGAGGTTGAAAGAAGTATTTAGGTGTTTTGATAAACAATGGTTGATTATAATTTTGGATTTTGATATGTCGTTTTGTTATGAATGAAGATTTTAGTTCGAGACTTAAAAGAAAATTGTGAATTTGGGAAATATTTTGTATTGATGAGAAAATGTGGTTTGTGTGTGAAATTTTAGATACCAAGAATAAATATACATTTTATATACAAAGCATAACTTGATGCCACCCATTGGTTCTTAATACCCAATCATCCTAAGTTAGAGCTCCAGATCAGTTTAGGGTTTTATTTAAGGGTTTATTTTCCCTTCCTTACTGAAATTTTATTGTCGCAATGGAAATTATATATCAAAAACAATTGTTGTAAGACCCGTAATTTTAAATCCTAAGTTATACAATTTTAGGGTATTTTGTGTTAAATTGCTTAGGCATTTAACCCAGTTTTCGGTATTTAGTGAGTTAAAGGCCGAAAATATATTTTTGGAAATTGGATTAAAATTATTTGTCGAAGAATAATTTATTTAAGTTTCGAAGAATTTAATTCTGGGCGGTTTTGTTCAAAATATCTCAGGTTGCTGAAAATTGTATTTGACAATTGAGTTGCGACGAGAATAGAGATTTTATTAAATTAGATGAATGAAGTGAGGTGTGTAACAGTTGGTAGATATTCGTTTGAGTTTGGTTTTAAATATAATATAAATGTATATATATATATATATTTATTATTATAAGTATATATATATTAATACAAGTTATATATATATATATATGTGTGTGTGTGTGTGTGTGTGTGTGTGTGGTTAGAAAGGAAAAGAAGAAAAGAAACAGAAACAGAGGAAAACCAAAACGTATCCTCCTTGCCTCGCGAAACCATGCTCGTCCTTCCTCCTTCTTCATTTTTCTTTGCTTCCGTTTCTTCAAGAATAGAAACCCAAGGCTTAGTGGGTAAGATAGCAAGGATTTCTCAGCTTCATACTTCCTTGTTGTTTCGAAAACGAAGAAAAACGGTGTTAGGGATTTCAAAACCGTCAAACACAAACCTCCCCGTTTCATCTAGATCTAAGCCTCCTTTCAAGAAGTGAATGAAGGGAAAGTTGCTCACTACCACGCTACGGTGCTAGGGGACCAACTTTGGAAGCGGCGTTGCGAGCGGAGATTTTACCGGATTTGCTCGCGGTACTGTAATCGCACGTTACATCTAACGTGAAGGTAAGGGCTCCTTCCAAACTTTTAGTTTGCATTTAGGGACTTACTTGTGGTTATGTGGAAAAGAATTTGGTTAGGGTTAAAGTAATGTTTTGTGGAGAATGAATTTTAAACCCATTTATGTATGATTTCGAGTATATGAAAGTTGTTGTGTTTGAGTGATGGATTGTGTTAATTTGTGTCGTCGTATTCGGCGTGTTCATACTTGATGTTTGTTGATTGATGTGTTTTGGTGTGAATTATGGATTGAATGTGAAAGTATGTTTTGAGTTTGTTTTGTTTGGAATTTGAAAACCATTAAGTTAAACGAGTATTAAGAATGGGGAATCTCTTAATGTCTTGTTTACTTAATGTGAGTTTGTGAAAATCGTTTAAGTTAACTGGGCGTTAAGAATGGGGAATCTCTTAATGTCTTAGTTACTTAATGTTGTTTGAAAATCGTTTAAGTTAACTGAGCGTTAAGAATGGGGAATCTCTTAATGTCTTGGCTACTTAATGTTTGTTTTTGAAAATGGTTTCAGTGAAATGAGTATTAAAAATGGGGAATCTCTTAATGACTTGTTTACTGAATGTTTTGTGGTGGAAATCGTTTAAGTCAAAAGTATATTAAGAATGGGGAATCTCTTAATATCTGCGTTTACTTAATGTCGTCGTAAAAATGATTTTGTGGGGAAATGAATTGTTGTGTTTTGGCGTGAATTGTGTATTAAATTCGTGAATATGTTTGAGTTTGTTCTGTGTGGGATTTGAAAACCATTAAGTTAAATAAGTATTAAGAATGGGGAATCTCTTAATGTCTTGTTTACTTAATGTGTGTTTGTTTGTTTGAAAATCGTTTAAGTTAACTGGGCATTAAGAATGGGGAATCTCTTAATGTCTCGGTTACTTAATGTTGTTTTGAAAATCGTTTAAGTTAACTGGACGTTAAGAATGGGGAATCTCTTAATGTCTTGGTTACTTAATGTTTGTTTTGGAAAATCGTTTAAGTTAAATGAGAATTAAGAACGGGGAATCTCTTAATGTCTCGTTCACTTAACGTTTGTTTTTGGAAAATCGTTTAAGTTAAATGAGAATAAAGAATGGGGAATCTCTTAATGTCTCGTTTACTTAATATTTGTTTTGAAAATCGTTTAAGTTAAATAAGTATTAAGAATGGGGAATCTCTTAAAGACTTATTTAATTAATGTTGTTTTGAAAATTGTTTAAGTTAACTGGGCGTTAAGAATGGGGAATCTCTTAATGTCTTGGTTACTCATTGTTTGTTTTGGTAAATCGTGGTGACCCGTGATAGGTGGCACCTCGGTAAACTGTACTGACCCGTGATAGGTGGTACGTTTACGATTTACATTTGGTAAGTTGTGCCGCCCGTGATAGGTGGCACCTCGGTAAGCAGTACTGACCCGTGATAGGTGGTACCCTTACGACTTACGCTTTTTCTTTTGGTAAATCGTGATGACCCGTGATAGGTGGCACCTCGGTAAACAGTACTGACCCGTGATAGGTGGTACGTTTACGATTTATGTTTGGTAAGTTGTGCTGACCCGTGATAGGTGGCACCTTTGTAAACAGTACTGACCCGTGATAGGTGGTACGTTTACGACTTACGTTTCTTGGTGAATTGTGTTTGTCCGTGAGAGACTGCACAGGTGTTTGTCCGTGAGAGACTGCACAGGTGTTTGTCCGTGAGAGACTACACCCTGTTAAATTGTGAATTGTTGGTTCATTTTGTCTGTGTGGGTATTGCGTTGTAACCGTTAAGCGGTATGTTTTGAAATTGTGTGTAAGTGTGTTGATTCAAGTTTATGATTGAGTGTTTTGAAACTTGAGATGTCATTGTGATTGTGTTGATTATGTTAAGTGTTATATTTTGGAATTTGGTGATAACATGTTCGATTGCAAAACTATTTCGAAGTTCATGATGTCGTGGTGAATGTGTGGGAATTGCTAAGTGTTAAGATTTGGAGTTGTGTATGAATGTGATTGAGTTAGTTTATGTATTTTTGGAAGAATATGCAGGGAAATCGATTTCCCAATCGATTGGCATTAAGTCAGTGGCTCAGCTATGCTGTCAATCGATTGCCCAATCAATTGCCCAATCGATTGAATTAAGCCCAAAGTTCAAATTTCACTAAGAACCTTCAGGAAATCGATTTGGAAATAAATTGGCTTTAATACAGGGGCTCAATTATCCATTTAATCGATTTCCCAATCGATTGGCTTAGTGGAAATTCTTATTTTGAGTTAGATAATTGATTGCTCAATTAATTTATCAATGTTTGTTCAGTTGTGTATTACTTGATGGATTGAGAACTCTATTTGATTTCATTTACATTTGGCAAGCATTGTATGAACTTTTAGCATATGGAAAATCCTTTTAAGGTGCATGCTAAGTTGAAAAGGTATTTTGTGCATTTAAAAACTTAAATGTTATGTGTTAACTGTTAATTTCGGTTGGTGACCCTTTACAATTATTGTGGAAATCTGGGCTTTGCCCTCAGATGAGAGTCAGGATGATCCCACCGATTCGTACCCTCCGGACGGGAATGTGAATGGGAGTGCTTGATTGGAGCTACGTTAGGAGGATCTCACGGGGCGCATGGAGATCATTCAGGGTGTTTAGTTGTTTTGTAAAATGATCAGACTAGGTTGACACAGAGGGAACAGATGTCTTTCTTTTGGGTTGCTTTTATTTTTAAACTGGAAGATTGTATCACCTTTGTTATGTAAATATTTTGAATTCATATTTTGAGAACTTTTTTCGCTGCTTGTAAATTATAATGACTTAATTATTTATCCAAAGGTGTTACCTTATTTATTTCTCTGTTTTATTTTAATTTCTTTTGAAAAAAAAATTCACCCTCGCTTTGAAAAACGGGGTGTTACAATTGTGACTTTTTTTGGTCAATATGAACTTTTTTTGGTTAATCTTCTTTTTTGGAAAACAATTTTATAATTAAATATCTTACTCTAATTTAAATTAATGGACCATTATAAATATTTTATCCAAAAGTATTTAGTTATTTTTTAGTTATTTTAAATTAAAAATTACACTATTGCTGTTAAAAATCTGGGTGTTACTGACACAAATCACCAACACCCAAATCTTTCAATGTCTTTTTCTTTCCAAGTGAATGGTTACCCCAGTGCTAGCTGACAGCTACAATAAAGGATTCTCGTGGTTCGATTACGAGGAGACACATTATATATATATATATAGATATATAGTGCTTCTTTCTATCTTATTTCTATAGTGGACCTTGTACGCTACAAACCCAACACACTTTATTTAATTAAATTGTTATTTAATTAAATAATTCAAAAATTAAGACTCTCATTTAATTGGCAATAACATAAAATATTAAAATAATATTAATCATTATAAATAATGAGTTACATCTAGCAAGGAATCTTGCTACCCAATTAATAAGACAATCAGTGATACAATTTTAACCTTGCCACGATCAATATTTATTGTGTGCAACAATTTTCTCTTCATCTAAATGCCTTAATTGAACACAAGACTTCAAAAATTTATCATCCTCTTTAGGTCCAATAATTTGTTTCTCGATTTTCGAGTATACATGCAATCACCAATGAATCTAATATATTATAATAGTCTGTTTTGGCATGGCCATGCATATTTCACGTATCACTCTATCAAGAGTCTCAAGACATAACTCTTGTTATGCTAATGCGATAAATTCTATCTACACCACTCACATTCCTTTACATGACTTATTGTAGATCCAATAACCACTATTAGGATTTTCTTATTATAGACAGTGTGTGGTGGCCTTAAAGTTTACAGCTCTCCAAGTAGAGATCGTAGTGACTTCAAGTGGAAGAACTACTCACTATGGTCGAATAAAAATAGATAATGACACTTGCATAACTATTATGTAGCATTCTCATTGCAGGTCAATCTAGTACAAACACTACTCCTTATATTTATACCTATGTGAAGACTTGATATCTCATGTTCATGACTCGTGTAATATGATCATTAGTCTATTGACATAATAGTCTCTATTTAGTATTCGAATAATGATAAATAAAAGCATAGTTATTATATTATAATTCATTTTAACTATCTTCTTATTTTAACTCTCTCAAAATCGTCTTATTTTAATTATTTTATATATGAATGATTGTCTTGATATATTAATAATATAGTACTTAGTGTCCATTATATGTCTGTTTTATGGTGTGGTTATTTTATGTATACTTGGTATGATTTAGCGATTAATATTAATTATTAATATTATGTTTTTTATTTTACTGACGACTAGTGTAAATTGTGTTGGATTGCTGAGGCGTTTAGTCAATTTTATCTTATTTTGTGGATTAAGTACCGAAAACATATTTTAGTGGAGTTATTAATATGTTTAATATATATATATATATATATATATATATATATATATAATTTTGAGACTTGATTAAAATTAATGTTGAAGAATAATTTAATTATGTTACGAATAATTTTATACCGGGCAAATTTTTTAAAAAAATGTCACGTGTTGTCGAAACATTCATCTGTCAAATGAGTTGCAGCGAGAGTAGATATTTTTATTAAAGTAATTTGAGATGTGAGTGATGTGATGATGTTTTTCTTAAATATTTATAAAGTTAGATATTTGTTTGTTTGGTTGGTTGGATTTAAATTAGTTAATTATATATATATATATATACATATATATATATATATGAAGCCACGAGAGGAAAGAAAAACATTTCAGCCTCGCCTTCCTCATTTCTTCTTCCTCTTCTTTCTGTTCTCGAGAAAAAGCCATCGTGTTGGTGATTTCAAAAACACTTAAACACATACCTCCATTTATCTCCTATATCTAAGCTTCCATTCGAAAAGTATTAGGAGTGGAAGTTACTCATCTCTACCCTACGGTGCTTAGGAGTTAACTTTTGAGGTGTCGAAGCGAGCGTGAGTTTTCTCGGTATTTGAGTGTAGTAGCGGAAATGGTTGAAAAAGCGATAACTAAGATGAGGGCTCCTTCCAAATTTCTAGATTGCACATAGGACCCTATATGTGAATTTATGGGATTAAGTCTTGATATGTTTATGTGTTTAAAACTGATTTATGTGTGATTTGATGAGATTGAATTTATGTGTGGATTTTGTGGACACTAAAATTGGTGTGATTTATGTGCGATTATGTTTGAAATTGTGGAAATTAATTTGGTGTTTTATGGTTGAAAATTTTGGAGATTGAATTTGATGATTAATGTTTGAAAGTTTTGGAGATTGAACTTGATGATTAATGTTTGAAAATATTGGAGATAGAATATGGTGATCTATGGTTGAAATTTGGGGAGATTGAATATGGGTGATTAATGTTTGAAAATATTGGTGATTAAAGTCGGTGTGATTTGTGTGTTAATAATTGATATTATGAATGCTTATTGTGTGATGGAGGTGTGTAATTGTGGGGTTTATGTTTCGATGTGATTGTGTTAAAAATTGCTATATGTGTGTTGAGATGTGAATAAGTGGTGACCGCGATGGGCCACAATGTTAAGTGGGGACCACGACAAGCCATGTAAGACCCTTAATTTTAAATCCTAAATTATACAAGTTTAGGGTATTTTGTGTGGAATTTCTTAGACTTTTAGCCCAATTTTTGTATTTAGTGGGTTAAATGCCAAAAATATTTTTTTGGAAATTGGATTAAAATTATTTGTTGGAGAATAATTTAATTACGTTACGAAGAATTTAATACCGAACAATTTTGTTAAAAATATCTCTATTTGCAGAAAATTTTATTTGTCAATTGAGTTGTGACGAGAGTAGATATTTTCATCAAAAGGGTTTGAGAAGTGATGATTTTCATAAATATCTCAAATATTTAGATATTTAGGTATTTATTGGTTTAGGTTTAACTATATTATATATATATATATATTTATTATATATTATTATTATTAGTAATATTGTAAGTAATATATTTTTATCAAAAGGGTTTGAGAATCTGCTTTTGAATTTTTATCCTTTACTTTTTATAAAAATAAAAAACAGTAAAAGTGCTTCCTTAAAATAAAACAATACACAAATCAATATATAACTCATCATTCTTATTATTATTATTATTATCATTATTACTATTATTATCATTATTATGTTATTAATTTATTTTGATATGTATATATATAAAGTAAAATTAATAATAAAATTGGTCAACACATAAATATTTTCTACTCAAGAACTACGTGTGTTTTGATTTCCCTATTGCACTTGGGGATACATAGGAGCAAGGTATTTATTCCCCTTGTCAAACCAAATTAATAAAAAAAATATTTTTTTTTCTTCTTTCATTAATGTAAATAATTTAATTTTTTTTATTATTCTTTTTGGGGTAAAACTAAATAAATAAATAAATAGTTTGTATATAATTAATTATAGGGTAACCATTTTAACGGACGTTGTAGGGTGATAATACTTCCCTACTCGTAATCGACTCCCGAATCCAAATTTTTGGTTCAAAAATATTATTTTAGGTTTTATTCAATTTTTCCTTTAATAAAAATAAAATTGGTGGCGACTCCTTTTTCGCGGACAAATTGGACGCGACAGCTGGCGACTCCGCTGGGGACTTTTGAGAGTCAAGCCCAATCTAATTAATTATATATAGTTGTTTTATTATTTATTATTTTATTTATTTTGTTATAATGTGAATATAATTATATGTGTTTTGTCAATTTATTTTTATTGTGATGATTTTTTTAATCTTATTTATTTGTCTATACACTACCCTAACACAACTCACACACTTATGAGTGGCCTCTATACCCAGGCTGAGTGCAAACCTAAGATAAGTTAGAGATTGTGTAATGATAATCTTCTGGATGTACATCCTGTTTGGTTGTCATGAAAGTCTCACCTAGAGTTGACTTTTTCTAGAATATTGCCATTTTAATAGTTTACCTATTAATTGGTTTAATATTTTAGAATTGAGTTGTGTGCTCTAGGAGCCAATTTAGAACTATAGAGCCACCCATAGTAAAGGTTCACAATAAAAAATCATCAAATAAGAAAAGAACCATGTAGGGCATAATCATGTATGTAAATAAGAAAAGAACCATGTAGGGCATAATCATGTACGTTTCATCCTTTACTTCATATGGCAACATATTTTTCTTTTTTCTCATTTTTTAGAAAAAATAATTGCATATTAGGAGGTAGTAAAATGTTCTAGTTAAATGCATAATCATTTCATTCATTTTTTTTACATTCTCGTAACATTTTCCTTCAACAAAAAAAAAGACAAAGAAAAGAAAAAGCAAAAAGAAAAAATATCGTGACACCCTTATCGGGCATGTTCCCGAGTGAAAATTACGGATGAATTAAAATATACAAAGATGATCTAAACCAACTGAAAATTCATATGGCTAAAAGATTGGAAATCGTACAAACTCTCGATACTTGAAATCATGGGCATCCTTGTAACACCCCAAATTCTCATTACCTTATTTTAAATCGTATAATGATACAATACTATATTTTTTTAGTTTTTATATATGAGTGTTAATATGTGTTCTAATTTTTTTAGGTGTGTCTTGTGTGTTTGTCGTAGTAATCGAATTAACTCGTTAATAATAACTATATTTAACTTACAAAAATAAAATAAAATAAATATAAAAGAAAAGAAAAATAATATAAAAACAAGGAGTAAAATTGTGTTGCTACATTAATTTATTACTTTTGCACTAATAGAGTGAATTATTATTATTATTATTATTATTATTATTATTATTATTATTATTATTATTATTATTAATTCTAATAGTGGGACTAGAGTATTATTGGCAAATTAGTCATATGAGAGGCCCGTGTTTCACCGCTAGGCATAACAATAAACCTAAAAATTTGCCAAGCTACATATATATATACTTATATAAATCATAACCTACGTAAAAGAAACACCAGCAGAAGAAGAAAAAAAGAATAGAAAGGATTAGCGCTTCCTGCATACAGCCCAATCACAATCAGGGATAATAACATGGAATTTGATGGTAGAATAAATTAAGTCATATATCTGAAATTGATACACAAAGAATGACAATCTGCGAACTGCCTCTGAACTTGATTTTATGTTAAGGATCCGAGTATCTATTTTTTTGCGTGTCAGGAGGAAAAAAGATAACTACCTTAGGTGTTGATATTTTACCATTAATTTACGAGTAATCAGTAACAAACTTACTACTTGGTGGATTATAAGATAGTGATAGGTATAGCAATATTAGTGGTCTGACAATCCTTTAAGTTTAATTGATCAACCTCCTTAGATTTTACTTCCTTAGTTTTATATACTGTAAGACCCATAATTTTAAAGTGTACTTTATGTATTTTGGTGTATTTTGGTGTTGAATCCGGAGGCTTTTTAGCCAAAGTTATTAATATTTTGGAGTTTATATGAACAAGAAGATATTTTGATGCCGATTAGAATTACTCGTCGATAAATAAATTAAATTAACTGCGGTGAATCTTTTGCGAAGAGTTTAATGCGTTGTGGATGAAAGGATAATTTAATAAATATCTAAAAATTTGGAGATGTTTGTTAATTATTATTAATATATATATATATATTTATATTTATATATAAAGAAAAGGAAAGGAAGGAAATAGAAAGAAAAGAAATAGAAAGGAAAGAAAAAGAAAGAAAGGAAAGAAAGAGAAATGAGAGAAAGCAAAAAATTTCCCTTCTTCTTCCTCTGCGCAAGAAACCCTCCTTCTTCTCCCTTCTTCCATTTTCGTTTTCTTTGCTTCCTTTTACTCAAGAATAAAAACCCAAGGCTTAGTGGGTGATAGGACAAGGATTACTCAACTTCACTCTTCCTCTTTGATTCGAAAACGAAGAAAAACGGTATTAGGGATTCAAACACAAACCTTCCCGTTTCATCTAGATCTAAGCCTCCTTTCAAGAAGTGATAGAAGGGAAGGTTGCTCACCTCCGTGCTACGGTGCTAGTGGACCAACTTTGGAAGCGGCGTTGCGAGCAGAAAATTTACCGGACTTACTCACGGTACCGTAATCGAACGAAAAAGCTAAAGTGAAGGTAAGGGCTCCTTCCAAACTATTAGTATGCATTTAGGGACTTATCCGTGGTGGTGTGGAAAGGAATTTGGTTAGGGTTAAAGTAATGTTTCGTGGAAAATGAATTTTAAACTCATTTATGTATGATTTTGAGTATATGAAATTGTTGTGTTTGAGTGATGGATTGTGTTGATTTGTTTCGTCGTATTCGACGTGTTCATAATTGATAATTATAGAATTTGAGATGTGCTTGGTGTGGTTGTGTGGAAAAATTATTTGGTGTGAATTATGGATTGAATGTGAAAGTATGTTGGGTTTGTTTTGTGTGGAATTTGAAAACCATTAAGTTAAACGAGTATTAAGAATGGGGAATCTCTTTATGTCTTATTTACTTAATGTGTGTTTGTTTTGGAAAAATCGTTTAAGTTAAATGAGAATTAAGAATGGGGAATCTCCTAATGTCTTGTTTACTTAATGTTTGTTTTGAAAGTCGTTGGAGTTAAAAGAGTATTAAGAATGGGGAATCTCTTAATATTTTTGTTTGCTTAATGTGTGTTTGTTTGTGAAAATCATTAAGTTAAATGAGTATTAAGAATGGGGAATCTCTTAATATCTACATTTACTTAATGTTGTCGAAAAAAAAATGATTTTGTGGAGAAATGAATTGTCGAGTCGAGATGATGTCATGTAATTTGTTGGTTCATCTTGTCTGTGTTGGGATTGTCGAGTCAAGGTGATGCCATGTGATTTGTTGGTTCATCTTGTCTGTGTTGGAATTGTCGAGTCAAGGTGATGCCATGTGATTTGTTGGTTCATCTTGTCTGTGTTGGGATTGTCGAGTCAAGGTGATGCCCTGTGATTTGTTTGTTCATCTTGTCTGTGTTGGAATCGTCGAGTCAAGGTGATGCCATGTGATTTGTTGGTTCATCTTGTCTGTGTTGGGATTGTCGAGTCAAGGTGATGCCATGTGTTTTGTTGGTTCATCTTGTCTGTGTTGGAATTGTCGAGTCAAGGTGATGCCATGTGATTTGTTGGTTCATCTTGTCTGTGTTGGGATTGTCGAGTCAAGGTGATGCCATGTGATTTGTTGGTTCATCTTGTCCGTAATGGGATTGTCCAGTCAAGGTGATGCCATGTGATTTGTTGGTTCATCTTGTCTGTGTGGGTATTGCGTTGAAACCATTAAGCGGTATGTTTTGAAATTGTGTGTAAATGTGTTGATTCAAGTTTATGATTGAATGTTTGAAATTGAGATGTCATTGTGATTGTGTTGATTATGCTAAGTGTCAGGTTTTTGAATTGTGTGATAGCATGTTGATTTTCAAAACTATTTCGAAACTCATGATGTTGTAGTGATTGTGTTATAAGTGTTAAGTGTTAAGATTTGGTATTATGTGTTTGAATATGATTGAGTTAGTTTATGTATTTTTTAAAGAATTTACGGGGAAATTGATTTACCCAATCGATTTGGTAATGTGCTTATTCAAAACCACTTCAGAAATCAATTTAGCAAATCGATTGGATTCATTACAGGGGCTCTGTCTTTCACGAAATCGATTTGCCCAATCGATTGGATTCATTACAGGGGCTCTATCTTTCACGAAATCGATTTGCCCAATCGATTGGATTCATTACAGGGGCTCTGTCTTTCATGAAATCGATTTTCCCAATTGATTTGGCCAATACAGGGGCTCAGTCCTTCTCAAAATCGATTGCCCCAATCGATTGATGCAAGTCCAGAGTTCAATTTTCACTAAAAACTTTTAGGAAATCGATTTATCCAATCGATTGGCTCAGTGGAAAATCTTATTTTGAGATTGATAATTGATTGCTCAATTAATTTATCAATGTTTTGTTCAGTTAAGTATTACTTGATGGATTGAGAACTCTATTTGATTTCATTTACATTTGGCAAGCATTATATGAAATTTTAGCATATGGAAAATCCTTTTAAGGTGCATGCTTAGTTGAGAGGATATTTTGTGCATTTAAAAACTTAAATGTTTTGTGTTAATTGTTAATTTCGGTTGGTGACCCTTTACAACTATTGTGGAAATCTGGGCTTTGCCCTCAGATGAGAGCCAGGATGATCCTACAGGTTCGTACCCTACGGATGGGAATGTAGATGGGAATGCTTGATTGGAGCTACGTTAGGAGGATCTCACGGGGTGCGTGGAGATCACTCAGGGTGTTTAGTTGTTTTGTAAAATGATCAGACTAGGTTGACACAGAGGGAACATTTGTCTTTCTTTTGGGTTGCTTTCATTTTTAAACTGGAAGACTTTACTACTTTTGTTATGTAAATATTTTGAATTCATATTTTGAGAAATTTTTCCGATGCTTGTAAATTATAATGACTTAATTATTTATCCAAAGGTGTTACCTTGTTTATTTGCTCTGTTTTATTTAATTTCTTTCGGAAAAAAAAAAATACACCCTTGCTTTGAAAAACGGGGTGTTACAAAGTCTGAGATAAGTGTTATAGATTTTGGAGATAGGATTATTTTGTCATCATATAGAGAGGGTTTGACAAACTTAGTGATTTGGGGAAGTACAACTGAATGAGCCTGATCGTGGAGGGCTACAGTCGAACTGTAAGGTAAGACTGATAGACCTTGGGGGTACATCTAGTGGGGAATTCCTAAGTGGATTAGTGGGTTATTCCCTAAGGCCGGGAACTACCGTGCAACACAAGAGTACCCCGACTGTCGCATATATGTGTCTCGGGTTGAGTTGAGGGGATCTATGAGGACTTGGCCATTCATGAATTGTCCGTCCACTCTTGTAGTGGCATAGTATCAGGCCTCCTAACCAAGTACTTCAAAGTAGAATGGTACCAAATGATGAAGAAGTATAGAGTATAGGACATGCATAGCATTTCATCCTTGTGACTGTTTGATTGTGATTGAATTAGATTAACCTTTGATATGATATTCTTGAATGTTTCTCTTTAATTGTGTTGTTTTGACTACTTGCATGTTCTCCTTGTGTATCTTATACTATTACATAATTTCGAATCTCACCCCTCGTTGTTTGTTTGGCGTTTGCGATGAATGCAGACGAGTTGCAAGCTGCAGGTGATGACTTGTTCCATCAAAGTGGCGGAAGCCGTCCTGTCTTGAAGACTTTCCTTATATGTTTTGTTGTTAACATCTTTAGTTTGGGAATTCTCGCTCTGATAGTGACATCGGGTTAGGATTACATTTACATTTATCATTAAAATTATGTATGTGTGCTTCGAAAAGAATTTTGTTGACCACTATTAAGATTTTGAGTTGTTAAGTTTGACGAAAATTTTGGATTAATGTGATATGTTCATGATTACGTGATACTCTTTACCCTTAAGAGAAATATTTGAAAGTTTATTTTTTTTTCTTTTTGAATTTCATTATTTTAAAACTAAAATTTGAAATAAAAAGTTACTATTAATTTTGGGTTTATGGTGTCACAATCCTTCATGAAAAAAAAAACTATCACGAAAAACTCATTTGTTACCCATTTGATTTCATAAGTCTAACAATTATCACCTTTTAATCTACTTTTTGGTTATACTCTATCTAAAGTCACTTGTCCACAATATTTGAACCTAATACTAATTAGATTCATATTCATCATACACCCCCTACTTATGAGTCATGAACATACTTCATTGGCTTTTGTCACAAGTAAATCTCTAGAAGTTGGGTCATCTATGTTGAAATTTCATCACTACCGATTATTATTTGATGTCATAAATCTAAAAATGGCAAACCTTGTATGAATTTTTGACGACTATTGAAGAAAAAACCTTGACTAAACACAACTTTGAAGTTATTGACTATGTTCTCCCATATATATACAAGGGGCAAGTTTCCCCATGATTGTTAATGTTATTTAATTTGATCATAACACATTGATCATATTGATGTGCCTCAATATTTTGAATGTCAGTAAATGCATTTTGTATTGTGTCCTTTTCCACTCTCACTCATCATATATTTCACAACCTCTTACCAAACATTATTTTTCTTTCTCTTCTTTAAACCAAATACCAAACATAATTGGAAGTAGTTCATTCGTAATAAAGTTTTCTAAAATCTCATACATAATTTCAATCATGCTATAAATTCCACATAATGTGAGAACGATACAAAAATCCACTATTTGGATGGACTTCGATATGTTGGGGCATGAGATTAACGTCACGTTAATCCCCTTAGACAAGTGGTTTTATATTAATCATTGTCTAAATATGTTTCGAATATGTCAATCATGTGGGGAATTTCAAGTCTGTGCCATGGATATTCCAGCCGCCTATGAATCGAAAATGAGGATGTTGAACGTACATGAGGTTTGAATGTAATCCTCAATCAACTAAATCAAGAATAGAAAAGTTGAAATAAGAAGATGATCATTTTGTATATACATATTAGACAAATGTCTAAAAAAATATTGAAGTCATTTTCCATCATGTTCCTCAATAATATAATCAACTAGCTAACTGTAGCTACATTATCTTCAATATTCAAAGTGAGTCACGATGAAGAATAGTCATTCACAAGAATAAAATTCATGACTACCCTGCTCATCATCAAATGTATAAGAAAATTATATGAAAAATTCTCGTATCAAACATTACCTCGTAACTGTAGAATACCCTCCATGAGTATCAGCCTATAACTGGGACACCCCTTTGTTTCTTATTATATAGAATAAAGGCAGTGCGATCCACTCGAACAAAAACCCCCATTATCAAGAGTAACGACCTGTGTTGACCGATTGCATTTAATTCCAGAGAAATGTTGACTGCCTCTTGTAAAGGACAATCATTTAAAAAGATCTTAAAAGATGAACATATGAACTTCAGAGCTACAAAAGAAAGAATTGGCACGCAAGCAAATTTCACATATTTAAAAGCACTAGCAGACAAGTGAACTCCCAACTATATGATCCCCCAATACCATAAAAATATACATTCAAATGTGGCTATGATTCACATCGATATGGATCGAGGAGACTTATCACTACTTACACACACACATTGATGCTTCAAAAGTGTTACATCTAAACGAAGACCCGCTAGGTTGAAAATCTAAAAAGGATGACCTAAGCAAAAATTAGGGTGCAAGAATAATAATAAATACCCGCTAGGTTGAAAACCTGAAAGGGAGACCTAGGCAAAAATTAGGGTATAAAAAATAACAATAAATACCTGCTTGGTTGAAAATCTGAAATGGCAACCTAGGCAAAAATATGGGTAAAAAAATGAATAAAAACTCGCTTGGTTGAAAACCTGAAATGGTGACCTTGGCAAAAATGAGGATGCAAAAATTAATGAAGACTTGGTAAGTTGAACACCCAAAAGAGTGACCTAGGCATACGTTAGAAAAAGAGTCCGTTAGGTTGAAAACTCGAAAGGGCAATCTAAGCAAAAATTAGGGCCATAAAAAAATATAGAATGAAAGAAGATCACTTTTTTGAGAATCTAAAAAAGGATTATCAAAGAATATAGCTTACATACACACATCAAAGTCGAAGCCGAACATATTCTGAAAGACTGAAAATATAGATTGGAGGAAATCATATCTTCCAAAGTAGGTTAATAACATGATTGAAATTGTGGCATGATGTTATTAGCACATTTATTTTATGAAAAACTACTAACAAATTGGGTCATTTACCCATATGAGACCACCTTATCTTCTTTTCTTTCTATCAATATTTTTTGTTGTACCATAGATTTTCTCATTAAATATCATTGCCTGAACCATCCTTCACTACTTTCTTGTGTTATAAATCTTTTTTTTCTTTTTCAAAATGCATTTTTATGATAATCATATGTTGGGGCACAAATTATGTGAATGTCAAGAGGTCAAAACTATTATGATGTCTTTACATGTAAGGCAGGGGCAACTAAAGATCAAGTCGATGATATAAGAAAGAAATCTCTTTAAAAATTAAAAGGACAATCACCACCATTTATTTTAAGTGGTGCGTATTTTTCATCCACAAATCAAGGATATGTTCGTAAAGAGGTGAAAGAAATAAAAAAAAATTAAAAAAAGTTGATTGAAAAAAATTTTTAAAAAAAATATATCAAAATGAAGGAAAATGTTCATTCATTAAATGCATTCATGACATTTCATATTTAGTGGTTAAATTTAAATTTGAGATACTAACCCACACCATATTATTTATGAGACGAGATATTGACCCATATCCTATGATTTAAGAGCAGGGATGACTGGCCCTCATCCTCTGTTTTAAGAGCTTGATTGACTAGCCTTCAACAACTGATTTAAGAGCTAGGTCGCCCCACAAAATTTATGTTGATATATTTGCTGATGAATTTTGAGTCTCATAGGAAGCTATTACAGAAAATACTAAATGAAGTCCACATCACTCAAGATATCACTTGTGACAAATGTGGAGGCATCGTAAATAACATTACTACTAACAGTCACATAACCTTCATGGATGACGAACTGTGCATCGAAGAAATAGGCCATAACAAAGCGTTGCACATATCAGTAATGTGCCTCGATCATATGATATCAAGAGTCCTTATTAAAACTTTCGATGGGAGTTTAGAGAAATGATGAGATAAATTGAACTCCCAATTCAAATAGGCCCGGTCAATTTTGAAATCACGTTTCATTTGATGGATATTATACCCACCTATAGCTCCTTATTGAGGAGACCATGGATCCATTCTACTGGTGTGGTGCCATCAACCCTACATCAAAAGCTAAAGTATATTATATATGATCAACTGATAACCGTGTCAAAAGAGGAAGACTCATTGGTGAGTAAGTTTTCCACCACACCATACATTGAGACAATAGAGTAAGCTCTGGAGATCGCCTTCCCAAACACTAGAAATCGTGGACAACGCTTACGTCGAGATGACAACATAGAACTACATCTATCAAACACAACTATTACGGCGGTTAGATTCATGTTAATTTGGGGGCATCATCCATGACACGGTTTGGGGAATAATGAAGAACGACTCAAAGGACTGATAAAACTTCATGAGAATAAAGATAAATAGGGTTTAGATTACGAATCAACCAAAGTCGACAAGCAAATATTGGCCAAACAAAAAAAGAAGAAAAAAAAGGAAAGATAAACAAGATTCATATTGTAGTAGCTAGAGATGATCTTTCCATCAATGATGCTAATTGATTTCGTCCATATGATGCAAAAACAAAAATCAAGAATAGGGAGACAATCAAGTTGCCTATAGTATTCAATGCAATTCTCGTTATTGAGAATAATTCGTTCGTATATGATTGTACTAAAATTCTGCCACATAACTTTGACCATCTTACTAATCAGGCAATAAAAGATAATGAAGAAGATTATGAATTTCCCCCTATAATTGTTAAAATCGGTAGAAAAAGAAGGCGAGGCATTATGCCCCATAAGGAACCAATAAAAGTGATTAATCTAGGGAAAAAAGAAAATAGAAAGGAAATTAAAGTCGACATTATCTTAAAGAAAGAAGTATATCATGAACTAATCGAAATCCTACATGAATAGAAAGATATTTTGCCTCATCATATCAGGATATGTATGGATTGGATACTAGCATAGTGGAGCATAAATTTCCCTTAAAACCCAATTTTACTTCGGACAAACAAGGATTAAGGAGAATAATGCCTGATATGTCATTAAAAATAAGGGAAGAAGTAAAAAATTGGCGTTGGGTTCCTCGTTGTGGCAAATTATCTCCAATGGATAGCCAATATTGTATCGGTGCTGAAAAAGGATGACAAAGTTCGAATGTGTGTCAACTATAGGGACCTTAACAAAGCCAATCCTAAAGATGATTTTCCGTTACCACACATCGATATTTTGGATGACAATATGGCTCACCATTCACTTTTTCTCCTTTAAGGATGGTTGCTTGGGATACAATCAAATCAAGATGGCAACCGAAGATATGAAAAAAAAACTTTCATCACCCTTTAGGGAACATTGTGTTACAAGTTAAGGCATTTTGGTCGAAAGAATGTTACGGCAACCTACCGAAGAGCTATGGTAACTTGATTCTATGACTTGATACATAAAGAGATATGAGTTTATGTAGATGACATGATTGCTAAGTCACAAACAAAAGAAAAACATGTGATTGATCTAAAGAAACTCTTTGAAAGATTCCAAAAGTTCAAGCTAAAACTTAATCCCTTCAAATACACTTTAGACGTATGGTTGGATAAAGTGTTACAATTTTTGGATAGTCAAAAAAGAATAGAGGTCGACTCATATAAAGTTCGAGCCGTTTTGGAAATATCTCCCCAAAGTACAAGAGAGAGAGAGATTCACGGTTTTCTTGGGAGACTAAATTATATTTCAAGATTTATATCACAACTAACTGCCACTTGTGAATCGATCTTTAAACTTTTACGGAAAAAAAAAATATCAAACGGTTGTGTAGAATGAAGATTGTAACATAAAAAATAAAAAAAAAAGTTATTCAGAAAATGGTTGTAACATACAAAGATTGACATGAGATGTTGTCGTTTGCACTACACGGGTATCGTACCTCGATATGCACTTCAATTGGGGCAATCCCTTTTTGCCTTGTATATGGGATGGAGGTTGTGCTGCCCATTGAAGTAGAAATCCCCTCGCTAAAAGTATCAATGGAAGTCGAACTAGATGAGTCAAAATGTGTACAAACCCGTTTCGATCAATTGAATTTAATTGAAAGAAAAAGGGTTGGCAATCTTATGCCATGAGCAATTGTATTAGAAAGTTGAAAAGAGCTTAAAAAAAATACGTCCTCAAGAATTTTGTGAAGGAGACTTGCTGATCAAAATATCTTACCCATTCAAAAGGATTATTGTGGAAAATAGCCCTAATTATGAGGGTTCATACGTCTTGAGGAAAGCTTTCTCAAGTAGGGCTTTGATCCTCACGAATATGGATAGAAAAAATTTAGTCCTCCCTGTAAACTTAGACGTCATAAAAAAGGTATCATATTTAAATAATGAGTACCTGCTAAGCTGAAAACGTGAAAGGGACAACCTAGCAAAAATTAGGGTACAAAAATAATAATGAATAACCACTAGGTTAAAAACCTGAAAAGGCGACCTAGGCAAAAGTTAGGGTATAAAAAAAAATACCCGCTAGGTTGAAAATCTAAAACGGCGACCTAGGCAAAAATTAGGGTACAAAAAAAAATATATCTGCTAAGTTGAAAACCTGAAAGGGAAACTTGGAAGAAGAAAAACAACAACAACGAAAAAAAACAAAAAAAAATATCTATTCAAAATGACATTATCAACAATATGGATCGGACTATAAAACGAGAATAATAGTTTTTTTACAATACAAGGCAGATAGCAACAGTAATTCTTCTTCAAAAAAAAAAAAAAGAGAAAGAAAGAAAAAGAAAAAAAGAGATGAGGACCAAAGAGAGATCAAAGATATCAAGACTAAAAAAAATGTATAAGTATTTTTCTCATCCATGACTTTAATGGTCGTGTTCAATCAAAATAATAGTAAAAACCAATATATTCATTCATTCATCAATTCATGACATTTTATAAATTTAAAGCCGAGAAAACGACCCGCATGTTGAAGCCGGGGAAATGACTCGCACCTCGAAGCCGAGAAAACGACCCGCATGTTGAAGCCTGGAAAACGACTGGCACCCCAAAGCCGAGAAAATAACCTGCATGTTGAAGCTGGGAAAATGACTCGCATCCCGAAGCCAAGAAAACGACCCGCATGTTGAATCCGGGAAAACGAATCGCACCCCGAAGCCGAAAAAATGACCCGCATGTTGAAGCCGGGAAAACGACTTGTACCTGAAGCCGAGAAAACGAACCGCATGTTGAAGTCGGGAAAACAACTCGCACCCAAAGCCGAGAAAACGACCCGCATGTTGAAGCAGGGAA
>JBBPBT010001258.1:1390923-1413292 GCA_037974875.1 Cicer bijugum | reverse complement strand
GAAAATGGTTTACATCTGAAGCCGAGAAAACGACCCGCATGTTGAAGCCGGGAAAACGACTCGCACCCAAAGCCGAGAAAACGACCTGCATGTTGAAGCCGAGAAAACGACTCGCACCCCGAAGCCGAGAAAACGACACGCATGTTGAAGCTGGGAAAACGACTTGCATCTGAAGCCGAGAAAACGATCCGCATGTTGAAGTCGGGAAAACGACTCGCACCCAAAGCTGAGAAAACGACCCGCTTGTTGAAGCCGGGAAAACAACTCGTACCCGAAGCCTAGAAAACGACCCGCATGTTGAAGCTGGGAAAACGACTCGCACCCAAAGCCGAGAAAATGACCCGCGTCTTGAAGTCGGGAAAATGACTCGCACTCTTCTAAAAAATTGTTTTTCGGACAAAATTAGAGTTGTTATCTTTACTTATTTTTACTCTGATTCTCAAGTAAATTCTAAGTAAAGAGAGGAAGCTGTTGACACCTAATTTTGTCCGAGTTTTATTTATTTTTTACTTTTTTATTAAAAAAAGGAAATAATAAAATAATAATAATAATAATAATAAATAATAAAAATAAAGGAAACTGAAAATAAATGAATTGATGGTCATAAAAATCGATGTAATGATGATCAAAATAAATGAAAAAAAAAATGAAAATAAATGGATTGATGGTCATAAAAATTAGTATAATGGTGATCAATTGAATAGAAAAGAAACCGAAGAAATGAATTGTAAGACCCATAATTTTAAAGTGTACTTTATGTATTTTAATGGATCTTGGTATTGAACTCAGGGGCTTTTTAGCTAAAGTTATTAATATTTTGGAGTTTATATAATCAAAAGGTATTTTGATGCTTGATTAAAATTACTCGTCGATAAATAAGTTAATTAACTGCGGTGAATCTTTTACGAATAGTTTTATGCGTTTTGGGTAAAAGAGTAATTTAATAAATATCTATAAAGTTGGAGATATTTGTTAATTATTATTAATATATATATATATATATATATATATATAGAGAGAGAGAGAGAGAGAAAAGGAAAAGAAAGAAATAAGGGGAAGAGAAGTAGAAAGGAAAGAAAAAGAGAGAAAGGAAAAACAAAGGAAGGAAAATCAGAATTTCCTTCTTCCTCACTGCCTCGCGTGAACAAATTTCTCCAAATTCAGAATCAACTAATAAGAATCAATTTGATTGTTGAATAATTATTTATTTATTTTTTATCAAATTCGTGATTTCTCATCTCTATTGTGTTTATTTTTTGTGCTTTAGATCTTAAATTCTCTTATAATTATCATCGTCGATTCGCGTCACATATGCGTCGCTGACTCGTGAATCTGTTTTTCAATTTTTATTCTTTACTGTTTATAAAAATAAAAAATAGTAAAAGTGTTTCCTTAAAATAAAACAATACACAAATCAATATATAACTCATCATTCTTATTATTATTATCATTATTATGTTATTAATTTATTTTGATATGTATATATATAAAGTAAAATTAATAATAAAATTGGTCAACACATAAATATTTTCTACCCAAGAACTACGTGTGTTTTAATTTCCCTATTGCACCTAGGGATACTTAGGAGCAAGGTATTCGCCATGTCAAACCAAATTAATAAAAAAATATTTTTTTTTCTTCTTTCATTAATGTAAATAATTTAATTTTTTTTATTATTCTTTTTGGGGTAAAAATAAATAAATAGTTTGTATATAATTAATTATAGGGTAACCGTTTTAACGGACGTTGTGGGGTGATAATACTTCCCTACTCGTAATCGACTCCCGAATCCAAATTTTTGGTTCAAAAGTATTATTTTAGGTTTTATTCAATTCTTCCTTTAATAAAAATAAAATGACTCCTTTTTCGCGGACAAACTGGACGCGACATGGTGATTTATGGTTGAAAATTTTGGAGATTTAATATGGGTGATTAATGTTTGAAAATTATAGTGACTCATGTTTGGTGAAATTGATGTGTTCATAATTAATATTATAAAATTTTTAGATAAAATTTATGTGTGGATTGGTGGAAAGAAAAATTGGTGTGAATAAATATGTTTGAGTATGCTCTGCATTGTATATGAAAAATCAATAGTGTTAAATTAGTATTAAAAATAGAGAATCTTTTAATAGCTGCATTTACTTAATGATTGTGGTGAAAAGAGTCAGAGTCTGCTTATGCATTTCATAGTACATGGTAACCGCGATGGGGCCATGGTGATAGTGGTGACCATGATGGGCCACGAGATGATGCCATGTGAATTGTTGGTTCATCTTATCCTTGCGGGAATTGTCGCGTCGTGCTGATTGGTGAGAGATTGCACTTTAGAATATGCTGATCCGTGAGGGATTGCACTCTATAAAATCGTGCTGGTCTGTGAGCGACTACACTCTTGTATGTTGTGCTGATCTGTGAGAGATTGCACTCTAGAATATGTTGATTTGTGAGAGATTGAACTCTAGAAAAATCGTGCTAGTCTATGAGCGACTGCACTCTTGTATGTCGTGCTGATCTGTGAGAGATTTCACTCTAGAATATGCTGATCTGTGAGCGATTGCACACTAGAAAATCGTGCTGGTCTATGAGCGACTGCACTCCTGTATGTTGTGCTGATATGTGAGAGATTGCACTCTAGAATGTGATGATCTGTGAGCGATTGCACTCTGGAAAATTGTGCTAGTCTATGAGCGACTACACTCTTGTATATCGTGTTAACCTGTGAGAGATTTCACTCTAGAATATGTTAATCTGTGAGCGTTTGCACTTTAGAAAATCGTGCTGGTCTGTGAGCGACTACACTCTTGTATGTCGTGACGGTCTGTGAGCGATTGCGCGCTAGTAAATCTTGCTGATCCGTGAGAGATTGCACCTCGGTAATTAGTACTGGTTTGTGATAGGCCATACAATTATGATTTACGCCCCTTCAAGCAGGGTTTGGAATTCTGGAATCATGCATTTTGGCATATATGTATTGCATTAAAGTGCTTGCTTACGATTTAGGTTTGTTATACTATGATGATTGTAAATACATATTCGGTTGTTGTTGTGATTTGTCGTAGTTGCTTAGAGGTGTAAAGTTGGGTTGATTAAGTTTTGATGTACTTATGTGTTCATAATTGATGTTATGAATATTCGATGTGTAATTGAGGTGTGAATTTGTGGAGATTAATTTGGTGTTAATTATGTTTTCATAATTGATAATATTAATGTTTGAAGTGTTGATTGATTCAAAGTCATTTTAGAACTGAAAATATGCATTTTCTCAATTGTATTCGGCTACGACAGTGTAGTATGTTAAAACTTCATTTTTCAACATTGTTTATGCATTTTTTGGACATATGAAATCCCTTTCGAGGAGTATGCTAAGATGAAAGGCTCTTTTGAGCATTTGAAAATATAAGAAATTTGTTATGTGATATTTGTTAATTTCGGTTGGTGACCTTTACAATTGTTGTGGAAATCTGGGCTTTACCCTCTGATGAGAACCAGGATCATCCTACCGGTTAGTACCCTGAAGATGGGAAAGTAGTTAGTCATACCTGACCGAAGCTATGTTAGAAGGATCTTGTGGGGCGCGTGGAGATCACTCGGGTTGTATAGCTTTTTGTAGCATGATCAGATTAGAGGGTTGTATAGGGTTTAGTTGACTTTCTTTTGTGGATGTATTTATTTCAATTTGAAATATTGTACCTATACCTCATATTGTCAGCTTGTCTTTGATTTTGATGGGTCCTTGTACCTTCTTTTGATGCGACGTGGGGAAGTTAAAATTTTTGGGGCAGTGTTTTTGTACAGGTGTCTACCGAGAATACTCCAGGGGAATGAGCTATGTCTGATAGGTGTATAGCCCCAATGTATTTTGTCGTGTAAATACTTTGGGTTTGTATTTCAAAAACTATTTATGCTGCTTGTAAATATTGTTTGCTTTTGTCGTTATGTTACGACTTAAATATTTCATCCAGAAATATTTTCTTTGTTTTAAAAAAAAATACACCCGCGCTGTTAAAAATCGGGGTGTTACAATAGACCTTGGGGGTATCTCTAGCGGGGAATTCCTAAGTGGATTAGTGGGTTATTCCCTAAGGCTGTGAGCTACCGTGCAACACAAGAGTACCTCGACCGTCGCGTATATGTGTCTCGGGTTGAGTTGATGGGATCTATGAGGACTTGGCCATTCATGAATTGTTCGTCCACTCTTGTAGTTGCATAGTATCAGGCCTCCAAACCAAGTACTTCAAAGTAGAATGGTACCAAATGATGAAGTATAGAGTATAGGACATGCATAGCATTTCATCCTTGTGATTATCTTATTGTGAATGAATTTGATAAACCGTTGATATTATACACTTGACTGTTTTTGAGGTTGTGATAATTTGATTGCATTCGTGTTCTCCTCGTGTATTTTATACTGTTACATAATTTTGATATTCACCCCTCGTTGTTTGTGTTTGGCGTTTGTGATGGACGCAGACGAGTTTTAAGTTGTAGGTGATGACTAGTACCATAAGGAGAGGCGGAAGCCATCATGTCTTGGAGACCCTTATTATTATGCATTGTGTTGATGTTATTTTGAGTATTTTTATTTTGGGAATTCCTGCTCTAATAGTGACATCGGGTTGAGACTACATTTACACTTAATTTAATAGATAAGTGTGTGTACTTCGACAAAGATTTTGTTGTCTGATATTGTGATATCAAGTTGTTAAGTTTGATGGAACCTTTGAATTTATTCGACGTGTTTGTGATTATGTGATACTTTTTACCTTAAAAAAATGTTTGAAAGTTTATATTTATTTATTTGTTTCGAAATAATTTCATTGTTTAGAAAATAAGGAAATAAAAGTAATTTTTTTTGGGGTTTAGGGTGTCAATTAGTGGTATCAGAGTTGGTCTGTCCAGTCAGACCGTAAATGTATTATGTGCTCGCTATGTTTCCTTGTGTACTCTGTTATGTGTTTTGTGGTTATGGTCATTATTGTGTTAGTGTTGTAGAACTAAGTTAGTTTCTCACTTCCCTAAGTGTCTCACTATATTCGATTGGCTTATCTAATTGATGTAGGTAGCGATGGCTAGTGGAAGGAATGATGTTGCGATTGTTGAGGCTCTTGAGTCCATGGTAGGAGTTACAGTGTAGGCTCTCCAAGCTTTGGCTGAATCTCAAGCTACTACACAAGCCTCTGCGCAAGCTGCTACTCAACTGCACAGATTGCTGCTCAAGTTGTTGCTCAAGCTGCTAGCTATAGTGGTGGCCAAGGAAATGTGCAAATAAATGAATTCATGGTGATGCATCGATTCCACAAGGCTAACCCTTCATCGTTTGAAGGTCACTATAATCCTGATGGAGCTCAAAAGTGGTTGCAAGAAGTTGCGAAAATTTTTAGAGGAGTGGCATGCCCTGAAGGTCAGAAAGTGCATCGTGGTACCTTTATGTTGACGGAGGAAGATGAACATTGGTGGGATAATGCGCGTCAACATTTAGATAATGCAGGGACTGCAATTACTTGGGCTATATTGAAGAACATGTTTCTAATTAAGTATTTCCCTCAAGATATCCGTAATAGAAAGGAGATGGAATTTGTTAAATTGGAACAAGGGAATATGTCGGTAGCGGAGTATGCTGCTAAGTTCGAGGAATTATCCAGGTACTATCCACTCTATGTTGGAGAGGCAGGAGAAAAGTCTAAGTGCATCAAGTTTGAAATGGGACTCGGACCAGAGATCAAGAAACAGGTTGGAATGCAAGAGATCCATGACTTTCCTACCCTAGTGAATAAGAGTAGGATTTATGATGAGGATGGTCATGCTGAAAAGGCACATTACCGAAACACTGGAACCATGAAGGACAAGAGGCCTATGCATCATAATAGAGGAAAACCTTACTATTTTCCTCCTAGTAAATCTGGAAGTCGTCTGAATTATCAACAATACAGTTTTTCAGCTAGAAAAGGAGCTAGTAGTGGTAACGGAAAAGGAAATGGAAACAGTTATAGTTATGGGAGTGGTAGAAGAAACCCCAATGGACGATGAGTTAGTAACGAAAATAGTAACATGAGTCAAGTCTCGCGCAACAGTAATGATAATAATGGTGATCCAAGTACTCCTATCCGATGTCACAGGTGTGGTAAGCAGGGTCACATGGCATATGAATGTAGAGATGCTGGAATTACTTGTTTTAATTGTCAACAACAAGGCCATATTAGAACCACATTCCCCTACCCAAGGAAGACTCCACAACCTAGAAACCAGAGTTCCCAAGCCAGCCGACCTAAATCCAATGGAAGAGTCTTTGCCCTCAGTGGTGCAGGAGCGTTTGAGAAAGACAACTTTATTTGTACTATTTGATTGTGGTGCCACTCATTCCTTTGTGTCTCTTGATTGTGTTAGACGTTTAGGACTACATGTATCTCATTTGCAGTATGATTTGATTGTGAATACCCAAACTAGTGACTTTGTTGATACGTCTAGTGTTTGTCTTGACATTTCTATCCATGTGTGTGGAAAGGACTTCCGAGTTGACTTAGTGTGTTCACCTTTGCGTCTGGTTGATGTGATTCTTGGTATGGAATGGCTATCTGCCAACCGTGTCGACAAATATTTTTTTAGTAAAACCATTGAATTCATGGAGTCAGAAGAGAGGGATAAGCCTAACAATATATCCACCAACCAAGTGAAGGCACTCTTGAAAGAAGATGCCCAGTTATACATGATCCTAGCCTCACTGGAATTTGAAGAAAAAGTGGTAATACGAGATGTTCCTATTGTGTGTGAATTCCCTAAAGTATTCCCTGAAGATGTCACTAGTTTACCACCAGAGGGTGAGATTGAGTTTAACATTGACCTTGTACTAGGTACTAGACTGATATCCATGGCATCGTATAGGATGTATCCCTTAGAATTGTATGAGCTTAAGAAGCAATTGGAAGAGCTTTTCGATAAACAACTTATAAGACCTAGTGTTTCACCATGGGGTTCACCTGTGTTGTTCATTAAGAAGAAGGATGGCTCTATGAGGTTATGTGAGGATTACCGTCAACTTAATAAAGGGACAATCAAGAATAAGTATCTGCTACCTAGGCTAGATGACCTTATGGATCAATTCAGAGGATCATGTGCGTTAAGTAAGATCGTTCTGAGACCAGGCTACCATCAGATTCGAGTGAAGCCTTCTGATACCCCTAACACCGCCTTTAGGACCCGTTATGGCCATTACGAGTATTTGGTTATACCTTTTGGTGTGACTAATGCACCAGCAGTGTTTATGGATTACATGAATCACATCTTTCATCCTTACCTAGACTCTTTTGTGGTTGTGTTTATAGATGATATCTTAATGTACTCTAATACTAAGGAAGAACATGGTGAACATTTAAGGATAGTCTTGAAAACCCTTAGGGAGAAACAATTATTTGCCAAGTTGTCTAAGTGTGAATTTTGGTTAGAGCAAGTAAGTTTCCTTGGACATGTAATTTCAAAAGGTGGAATAGCTGTTGATCCTGCCAAAGTGGAGAGTGTCTTAGAATGGAAAGCACCTAATGTTGGTTTTATGGCCTCTAACCTTAGGATGTTTTATACAATGTTACTAGCAAAGTTATCTAATTTTTCCTAAGTATTGAAATTAATATCGAAACCAACGTGATCAATATTATTCCAATTCAACAGTGATAAATTCAAACCTTATCAAGACAAAGATTTACAATTGCATGTATTATCAATATAAGAGAACTAAAACAAATACAATGCTAATTCCACATATTAATCAAGACAAAAATTTATCAATACAAACATTCAAGATTAAGCATTCATGCAATATTAAAAAAGGGAAAAGGTTAGAAAATCGTGCACCAGGATTTATACTGGTTCGGCTATCAGTATGACAGCCTACATCCAGTCCTGAAATCAACCAGATTTCATCCTTTTTTCAATAGAATCGACTTGAGTACGTTTTACAGATTGTCCAGCTCACACAAGGCCTATCTATCCAACTCACTCGCTTCTATTACAATGCCACCTTATCCCTAGAGTTAATCACCAAACTCTCACAAGATAACGATGAGACTTCTTCTTGATGAACACCCTCACCAACAAAGATAGTTACCAGTTTACAAACTGGGTTTTTCAGATCTTTCTTTACAGATTGTTTTTACAAAAAAGATAAAAGATAACTAATGATGATGACTCAATCACAATATGAATTTCACACAACAAGAATTTGCCAAATGAGTATTTTGTGTGTGGTTTCAATTTTTTCTCTCAGTATTTAAAAAACGTGTAATGAATAATTGTTTCAAGTGTTATGTCTTAGTTCTTAGAAAATGTGATTTGAGTCAGTTTATATATGTTCAGAAAAACATCAGTAAAATCGATTCCTTAATCGATTGATTTTATAAAGGTTTAAAAACAGCTTAATCGATTGCCCAATCGATTATCGCGTTTCTTATTTTTCTTGAATCTTGAAAATATTAGAATGAATCGATTTGCCAATCGATTCTTTTAATGCACAAATCAGAACCTGAAGTTAAGTTCATATCAGAATCGATTGGGTAATCGATTATAAGTGTTTTGTTCCAACTACGAGATCAAAACAATCGATTACTCTATCGACTCACATACATTGACATAATCGATTTGGCAATGGGTTGTAACTCAAACATTTACTCCAATCGATTTTCCAATCGATTGGACTGATCATAGTGGCTAAAATATTTTGCTCCAATCGATTCGGCAATCGATTAGACTGATCACAGTGACTCATATGTTTTATTCCAATCAGTTTGCCAATCAATTTGGCTTGTTACAGTAGCTCAGCTATTTAGTCAAAATTGATTTACCAATCGATTATTCAATATGTTTCTGATGAGTGATTAAGTAATTCATTCTTTCAATCAATTGCCTAATCGAATGCCACAAAGCTTGCAGTTTAAGAAACTTAATTCAATTGATTGTGCAATCGATTTGGTTGATCACATAAACTCATTCCTGATGAAAAACTTTTTCCTAATCGATTTGCCAATCGATTACTTTAATAAGAGCTTGGTTCTGTGAATTACAAAATCGATTGCTCAATTGATGTCCCAATTGATTGTCCAATTGATTGGTTTAAACCCAGAACTCAGGTTTCACTAAAACCCTTTAAGTAATCGATTGCCCAATCGATTTACTTGGTAAAAAATTTGGTTTTGTGTCAGACAATAGATTGCTCAATTGATTCATCAATTGATTTATCAGTTGATTTATTTATTTCCTTAATTTATTATTTCAACTTTACTTTGGCAAATACTTAAGTATGAAACCATATTGATGAGTCTACTAATTAATTACTATGACCACTATTAACACTAGACAAATTTGCATCTTCTTCAAGCACATCTTCAATTTTGCTTGATTCCTTGCATTCCAAGCTTTTGTCCAAGTGTATAGTGTTTGCTTGTTTTTCCAGAAATGTCACTCGTTTCAAACTGTTAGTTTTATCAAATGATGCATGTACATTGTATGTTTGTTAATTATGTCAAAATCATGATCAAGAGGACTTATGTCTAACACCTAAATCAATGACTGAGATTAGGAGTTTCCTAGGATTGGCAAGTTATTATCGTAGGTTCGTAAAAGTATCCTCAAAGATGGCCTTAACTTTAACTAAGTTGACCCGAAAAGGGGAATTGTTCGTGTGGGATACTCATTGTGAGAATAGTTTCCAAGAGCTTAAGAAACGATTGACCTCTGCACCGATCTGAGTGCTACCTAACCTGAGTGAACTCTTTGTAGTATATTGCGACGCGTGTGGTTCAGGATTA
The DNA here is from genome assembly GCA_037974875.1 of Cicer bijugum. Taxonomy (NCBI): domain Eukaryota; kingdom Viridiplantae; phylum Streptophyta; class Magnoliopsida; order Fabales; family Fabaceae; genus Cicer; species Cicer bijugum. Next base: position 1,403,498 of record JBBPBT010001258.1, on the reverse strand, counting down.
GGTGGAGTACTTATGCAGGATGGGAAGGTGGTAGCATATGCTTCTAGGCAGCTGAAGATTCATGAGAGGAACTACCCTACCCATGACCTAGAACTAGCAGCAGTTGTCTTTGTACTTAAGATGTTGAGACATTATTTATATGGATCTAGATTTAAGGTTTTTAGTGACCAAAAAGCCTTAAGTATCTTTTTGATTAGAAGGAGTTGAACATGAGACAACGTAGGTGGATGTAATTTCTTAAATATTTTGATTTTCAGCTTAACTATCATCCTGGAAAGGTCAATGTAGTGGCTGATGCCTTGAGTAGGAAGACTTTGAGTGTGTCCGCCTTAATGGTTAAGCATAGTGAGTTGTTGGAACAGTTTAGAGACCTTAGTTTAGTTTGTGAAGTGACACTAAAAAGTATTAAATTGGGAATATTGAAGGTAACTAGTGTACTATTGGAAGAGATTGAAAAGAACCAGAAAATGGATTTATTCCTTTTAGATAAGTTATAATCAATTGACCAAGGGAGAGAACCTGATTTTAAAATAGATGTGGATGGAATTTTGAGATTTAAGGAGAGAATTTGTGTTCCCAATGTAGAGGAGTTAAAAAAGATGATCTTAGAGGAAGGACATAGGAGTTGTCTAAGTATTCACCCTGGAGACACAAGGATGTATAAGGACCTCAAGAAGATATTTTGGTGGCCTAAAATGAAAAATGATGTTGTTGAGTTTGTGTATGTTTGTTTGATATGTCAAAAATCTAAGGTAGAACACCAAAAACCTTCAGGTTTAATGCAACCATTGAGTATTCTCGAATGGAAGTGGGATAGCATCACTATGGATTTGTTGTAAGCTTACCTTGAACTCCAAAAAGGTATGATAGTATTTTGGTTATTGTGGATAGAATAACTTAATCTGCTCACTTTATTTCGATAAACATAACTTATTCTATGGAAAGGTTAGCTGAAATATATATAACGGAAATTGTGAAGTTGCATGGAATCCCATCAAGTATAGTCTCGGGCAGAGACCCTAGGTTTACCTCTAAGTTTTGGAAAGGTTTACAAAGCGCTTTAGGTACGAATCTTAGGATGAGTTCAGCCTACCACCCACAAACAGATGGTCATACTGAGCGAACCAATCAATCCCTAGAAGACTTGTTGAGAGATTGTGTGTTGGAACAAAATGGAAGTTGGGATAGCTTTTTGCCATTTATAGAGTTTACCTATAACAATAGTTTCCACTCTAGCATTGGAATTGCCCCTTTTGAGGCGTTGTATGGGAGAAGGTGTAGGACCCCTCTTTATTGGTTTGAGACGGGAGATAACCTTGTGTTAGGACCTGAGATTGTTCAACAAACTACTAATAAAGTAAAAATGATTCAAGAAAATATGAGAGCATCTCAGAGTAGGAAAAAGAGTTACCATGACAAAAGAAGGAAAATCCTCGAATTTCAAGAAGGTGATCATGTATTTCTGAGAGTTACTCCAACAATCGGGGATGGTTGGGCATTAAAAATGCGAAAGCTTACCCCTCGGTTTATAGACCTTACCAAATTCTTAAATGTGTCGGTAACGTAGCATATCAGATCGCGTTGGCTCCGTTTCTTTCTAATCTTCATAATGTCTTTCATATGTCTCAACTTCGCAAGTACATTTTCGATTCCTCGCACGTGATTGAGTCAGACAATTTCCAAATAAAAGAGAATCTAACTTTTGAGACCTTACCGCTACAGATTAAGGACCAAAAGACCAAAGAATTAAGGGGTAAGATGATTTCATTGGTTAAGGTTGTCTGGGGAGGTCCTACTAGTGAAAGTGCTACGTGGGAGGTCGAAAGCCAGATGCGCGATTCTTATCCAAAACAGTTTCCGTCAGGTAAATTTCGAGCACGAAATTTTCTTCAACAGAGGGAGAAATGTAACACCCCAATTTCTCATTACCTTATTTTGAATAGTATAATGATAGAATACTATTTTTTTATGAGTGTTAATACGTGTTCTAATTTCTTTAGGTGTGTTTGTGTGTTTGCCTTAGTAATTGATTTAAATTATTAATATTAACTATATTTAACTTACAAAAATAAATAAATAAATATATATATATATATATATATATATATACAATGAGTGAATTTGTGTTGTTACACTAGTTGTTACCTTTAGCTCTAATAGAATGGAATAATAATAATAATAATAATAATAATAATTATAATAATTATTATTATTATTATTACTATTATTATTATTATTATTATTATAGACTGATATTATATATATATATATATATATAGAGAGAGAGAGAGAGAGGAACGTGAGATTAGCACAAAGCCGCATTAGGAAATAAAGTATTAGCAGCCGCATTGCATCATCACAAAAGCCATAAAACTTTCTTCTTCTCTATACCTTGATCAAAAGCCACCTTGGATCATCACTAAAACCATAAAACATTCTTCCTCTATGTACCTTGATCACAAGCCGCCTTGCATCATTACCAAAACAATAAGGTAGACTTCCTCTCTGTACATTGATCAAAACATGTAGTAGTGATAGGCAGTTTTTTTTTAGTGCCAATTTGAATATTCCCTTTTAATTATAATAACTATTTCCTTCCATTTAAACTATATTCCTGAAGCAATATTTTCATAATTTAACGACAATAGCAAACAACATTTGGATTTTTGTAATAGTTTATCACATATCGAAGTCTAAACATGATTGTGATTATTGTATTTTAATCACCTTGACACATCTTAACCGACTAATGTATTACTCAATAATTTCCTTAAACAATGAGTTACCGTCCTTTCCATATTTATTTGATAATTTAGGTTCATAATTCAAATAAAATATTAACTATATTTTATTTATTAGTTATATTATGTTTGAATACTAATTATTTATAGAAATAGGATAAATGCATCGGTACTATTTATTTTCCTCTATGAAGTGAGTATATTTTTTGTATCTATTTAGATTTTTCTACAGTACTTTGAAATTAAGTTGGAATTATAGAATTGGACATGTGACCTTCTTATTTTAATTATTTTGTAATGATAAAGTTGTTGATTATATTGCACAAAATGGTTCAAATACCAATTAATTCTTGTTGATTTCTGAAACAAAGAACTTGCACATATCACTTTATTTAATTTAATTAAATTATTCTTTTACATGGTTGTTTTATTATTTCATAGTTCATGTTATTAACATTCCTTAATACTATTTACAATATTATTACTAGCATACTTGTTTTAGCATATTACATTGAGTTTTAATAAATAAAGTTAAATTAATGATTGAATCAAATAATATGAGCTCTTGTTGAATACAACTTCTCTAGACATTTCTCTATTGTTTTATCTCTAAATTCCCTTTTAGATAAACATGTGCAATTGTATTCTCTATCTTATATACATCTATTTATAAATAAATAATCTCAATTTGTTTAACATCCAAAGACTTATTTATTTATATAGTTTTATTATTTTATTATTTATTTATTCATTTACTTATTTATTTATTTATTATTTATTTTAATGTTACTAGCAAAGTTAACTAATTTTTCCTAAGTATTGAAATTAATATCGAAACCAACGTGAACAATATAATTCCAATTCAACCGTGATAAATTCAAACTTTATCAAGACAAAAAATTACAATTGCATGTATTATCAAAATAAGAAAATTGAAACACATACAATGCTAATTTCACAGATTAATCAAGACAGAATTTTATCGATACAAACATTCAAGATTAATCATTCATGCAATATTAAAGAAAAGAGAAAAGAAGAGAGGATCATGCACCAGGATTTATACTGGTTCAGCTATCAGTATGACAGCCTACATCCAGTCCTAAAATCGAACCGATTTCAGCCTTTTCCAATAGAATCGTCTAGAGTATGTTTTACATATTGTCCAGCTCACACACGGCCTATCTATCCAACTCTCTCGCTTCTATTACACAGCCACCTTATCCCTGGAGTTAATCACCAAACTCACACGAGATAACGATGAGACTTCTTCTTGATGAACACCTTCATCAACAAAGATAGTCACCAGTTTCTATACTGGGTTTTTCGAGTTCTTTACAGATTGTTGTTTACAGAAATGATAAAAGATCAAAGATGTTGGCTCAATCACAATTTGAATCTCACACAAGAAGTACTTTGCCAAATAAGTGTTTGTGAGATATTTCTATATTTCTCTCAAGTTGTCTTTTTCAGCTATATGTGATTATGCAGAATGTTTGGTCCAGTCCTGAAAAAGTTATCAAAAAGTTGTCAAAAGTTATTAGAAATTGTGACTGAAATCGTTTATATAGTATGTGAAAAACAACATATAAATCGATTTCCCAATCGATTCATTAAAGTGTTAAAACCAACTCAATTGATTTCCCAATCGATTATCGCGTATCTTGTTTTTCTTGAATCTTGAAACTATATGAACTAATAGATTTCCTAATCGATAATTTTAATGCACTTTTCAGAAATTGATATTCAGTTCATATTAGAATCAATTGAATAAACGATTATAGGTGTTTTGTTCCAACAACGAGATCAAAACAATCGATTACTCAGTCGATTCATTTATTCACATAATTGATTTGGCAATGGGCTAAATTCTCCTTGTAACTTAAACTTTTGTTCCAATCGATATACTAATCGATTTCACTGGTCACAGGGACTCAGTTGTTTTCTTCAAATCGATTTACTAATCGATTTGGATTATTACAGAGAGTTAGCTATTTCATGTAAGTCGATGTGCCAATCGATTCTGCAGTATATTTCTGAACAATGATTTACCAGTTAATTCATTCAATCGATTGCTTAATCGATTGATGCAAAATTTGTTAAATAAGAAACTTGTTTTAATTGATTGGCCAATCGATTGTGTTTATCACATAACATGTTCCTTTTGAAACCTTATTTTCGAAATCGATTTGCCAATCGATTAGCTTACTAAAAGCTTGGTTCTGTGATTTACACAATCGATTTGCCAATCGATGGGCTCACTAAAAGCTTGGTTCTGTGATTTACAAAATCGATTTATCAATGGATGTGTCAATCGATTGCCCAATCGATTGGCTTAATCACAGAATACAGGTTTTCATACAACCCCTTTACGTAATCGATTGCCTAATCGATTTGCTTAGTAAATCTTCCAATTTTGGTTGATTCCTTGAGTTCCAAGCTATTGTCCCAAGTGTGTAGAGCTTAATTGATGTTCCTGAAATGTTACTCAGTTTAAAACGTTAGATTTATCAAATGATGTATGTACATTGTATGTTTGTTAATTATGTCAAAATCATGATCAAGAGGACTTATGTCTAACAATCTCCCCCTTTTTTATTAAGTGACAAACATACAATTTTAACTTGAGTTTTACATTTCAAGGTATAAAATTATAATTACCATTATTTAAAAACTCCCCCTAAATTTTAGCATTCATGATTCATTTAAGTAATACAACAACATATTACATTATCATAGCAGGTTGTTCAGACTTTGGTATCAGGGTATTAGAGCTTAAAAAAAAATAGGTTAGCAACAACATGCAATATCAGAGTTATGCAGTATCAGTATTATCATGATCAAAGTTAACTATCACAACAGCATGCATTATCAGTGCTATTTAACAATATCAGAGCAATTTGCCAATTTGCAGCAGCAGCAGGTTAAATTCAAATTCAGTATACAGCAACACAAGTTACATGTAATATAAATTCAAAATACAAATTCAAATTCAGTACATAGCAACACAAATTACATGCAATACAAATTCAAAATGCAAATTCAAATTCAGTGCACAGCAACACAAGTTATAAATTCTCTCCCCCTTTGTCATTTAATGCAAAAAGATATGAAAGGATAGAACATCAGCATAATCTATATTTGTTTACAAATTAGAGTAAAAGTGAGCACAGGTGTTTATGGCGCAAAAGTAGTAAAAAAAATAGAACATCATAGCAGTATAGATCAGAGTACAATTAAACTTAAACACGGTTAAATAGAGTAAACTCTCTCCCATTTGTCATATATTTAAGAAGATAATACAATGGCAAGAAAATTATACAGCAATAACAGAACATTACAAAGCAACACTAAAAACTAAAATCCTAAGCAACTAATCTAGCTGGGGCTGGTCCTCATTATTACCAACAGGGGAGGTAGAGACTGATGTATTAGTCTCAACAAGTGTCTCCTCACCATGAGTCTCAGTGCTATCTAAGTTGGTGGGATTTTTTTCTTCAGTTGCTTGACGGCCTATGTCTGTAATATCTTCAAAGGATATCTGAAGGCCTAAATGTTTCTGTATCGCATCAACATCCTGAACAACTGAGTTCAGGGATGCATGGAGTTTGCTTAGATATTCCTCCACTCTAACATTATGAGCAGCTTGACTCTCCATAAACTCCAGCAGCTTAGCTAAAACTGCAGATTGTTCTACAGTTGCAGCTGGCTCAGGTTGTTGTTCAGTAGTTGGTTGAGCTCGAGTCCAAACACCATTTATCTTTTTAAATTGCATTTGATTAACAATTGATTCTCCAAAGATAAGGGTGGTTTTTGTCGATTCTTCATTGACAAAGGAGATTTTAAAGTGTCTCAGAATCTTTGTTACCAGTTGTGGGTAGGGAAGCAACAACTTTCCTTGAGCTTATTCAACCATATTCCTCAGCATAATCCAAGCCCAGCTCATCTTGAGCTCTTTATATAGTCCCCAAAGAATGGTAATATCCAGCTTCTGGACCACAGCGTGGTTGCCTGATCGAGGCATCAACATCCTGGTCACACATACATCAGCATTTGATGTTGGACCTTCATTTGACCGATTGGCAGAGATACTTGCTCCACAAATGATAAAAGATCAAAGATGTTGGCTCAATCACAATTTGAATCTCACACAAGAAGTACTTTGCCAAATAAGTGTTTGTGAGATATTTCTATATTTCTCTCAAGTTGTCTTTTTCAGCTCTCTGTGATTATGAAGAATGTTTGGTTCAGTCCTGAAAAAGTTATCAAAAAGTTGTCAAAAGTTATTAGAAATTGTGATTGAAATCGTTTATATAGTTTCTGAAAAACAACATTTAAATCGATTACCCAATCGATTCATTAAAGTGTTAAAACCAGCTCAATCGATTTCCCAATCGATTATCGCGTATCTTATTTTTCTTGAATCTTGAAACTATATGAACTAATCGATTTCCTAATCGATTATTTTAATGCACTTTTCAGAAATTGATATTCAGTTCATATTAGAATCAATTGAATAATCGATTATAGGTGTTTTGTTCCAACAACGAGATCAAAACAATCGATTACTCAGTCGATTCATTTATTCACATAATCAATTTGGCAATGGGCTAAATTCTCCTTGTAACTTAAACTTTTGTTCCCATCGATATACTAATCGATTTCACTGGTCACAGGGACTCAGTTGTTTTCTTCAAATCAATTTTCTAATCGATTTGGATTATTACAGAGAGTTAGCTATTTCATGCAAGTCGATGTGCCAATCGATTGTGTAGTATGTTTCTGAACAATGATTTACCAGTTAATTCAATCAATCGATTGCTTAATCGATTGATGCAAAACTTGTTAAATAAGAAACTTGTTTTAATTGATTGGCCAATTGATTGTGTTTATCACATAACATGTTCCTTTTGAAACCTTATTTTCAAATCGATTTGCCAATCGATTAGCTTACTAAAAGCTTGGTTCTGTGATTTACACAATCGATTTGCCAATCGATGGGCTCACTAAAAGCTTGGTTCTGTGATTTATAAAATCGATTTATCAATGGATGTACCAATCGATTGCCCAATCGATTGGCTTAATCACAAAATACATGTTTTCATACAACCCCTTTACGTAATCGATTGCCTAATCGATTTGTTAGTAAATCTTCCAATTTTGGTTGATTCCTTGAGTTCCAAGCTATTGTCCCAAGTGTGTAGAGTTTAGTTGATGTTCCTGAAATGTTACTCAGTTTAAAACGTTAGATTTATCAAATGATGTATGTACATTGTATGTTTGTTAATTATGTCAAAATCATGATCAAGAGGACTTATGTCTAACACATAGCATTTCATCCTTGTGATTATCTTATTGTGAATGAATTTGATAAATCGTTGATATTATACACATGACTGTTTTTGAGGTTGTGATAATTTGATTGCTTGTGTGTTCTCCTCGTGTATTTTATATTGTTACATAATTTCAATATTCACCCATCATTGTTTGTGTTTGGCGTTTGCGATCGACGCAGACGAGTTGTAAATTGCAGGTGATGACTAGTACCATAAGGAGAGGTAGAAGCCATCATGTCTATGAGACCTTTATTGTTATGCATTGCGTTGATGTTATTTTGAGTATTTTTATTTTGGGAATTTCTGCTCTGATAGTGACATCGGGTTGGGACTATATTTACACTTAATTTAGCACATAAGTGTGTGTACTTCAAAAAAGATTTTGTTGTCTGATATTGTGATTTCACGTTGTTAAGTTTGATGGAACCTTTGAATTTATTCCACGTGTTCGTGATTATGTGATACTTTTTACCTTAATAAAAAAAGTTTGAAAGTTTATATTTATTTATTTGTTTCGAAATAATTTCATTGTTTAGAAAATAATGAAATAAAAATAATTTGTTTGGGGTTTAGGGTGTCACAGATACTGCACTCGTCTTTGTCCATGAGAGACTTCACCCGTCTTTGTCCATGAGATACTGCACCCATGTTTGTCCGTGAGATACTACACCCGTGTTTGTCCGTGAGATATTTCACCCGTGTTTGTCCGTGAGATATTTCACCCGTGTTTGTCCGTGAGAGACTGCACCCGTGTTTGTCCGTGAGAAACTGCACCCGTGTTTGTCAGTGAGAGACTGCACCCGTGTTTGTCTGTGAGAGACTGCACTCGTGAATGTTCGTGATAGACTATACTCGTGTTTGTCTATGAGAGACTACACTCGTATTTGTTCGTGAGAGACTGTATGTTTTGGATATATGCCTTTCGAGGTGGGTTTTTTTTGAAATTTTGGAATCATGCGCATTGGCATATACGTGTTGCATTAGGGTGCTTGGCACGCGAGCCATGTTTATTATATTATGATGATTGTATATACATACTCGGTTGTTGTTGTTATTGTGTCGTTATTGCTATGTGTGATTGATTTACTTTGTATCGTAAGTGTTAAATGATTCAGAACCCTCTCAAAATTGAAAATCTGCATTTTTTGCAATTGTATTCGAATATGACATGAATGTATTTGAATACGACAACCCAACGTTTGCTACTGACTTATGATTTCGTACTTGTATTCGGTTGGTGACATTTACAATTATTGTGGAAATCTGGGCTCTGCCTTCATATGAGAATCAGGATCATCCTATCGGTTAATACCTTGGAGATGGAAAGGTAGTTAGACATACCTGGTCGAAGTTGTGTCAGGAGAATCTTGCGGGGCGTGTGGAGATCACCCGGGTTGTATAGTTTTTGTAGCATGATCAAATTAGATGGTTGTATAGGGGCTAGATGTCTTTCTTTTGTGGTTGTATTTATTTCAATTTGGAAGACTATACCTATACCTTATATTGTCAGCTTAACTTTTATTTTGATGAGTCCATGTTCCACTTTTTGATGTGACGTGGGGAAACTCAAAATTCTTGGGGCAGTGCTTTTATGCAGGTGTTTTCCGTGAATACCCCAGGGGTATGAGCTATGTTTGATAGATCTCATATCCCCAATGTATTTTGATGTTTAAATACTTTAGATTTTTGTTTCAAAAACTATTTCCGCTGATTGTAAATATTGTTGACTTTTGTCATTTGTGTTACGACTTAATATTTTATCCAAAAGTATTTTATGAATTTGTTTAAAAAAAAATACACCCGTGCTGTCAAAAATCAGGGTGTTACAAATATAAGTCTCCTAACCAAATACTTTTAGACTTAGAATGGTACCAAAATATGAAGAAGTAAAATTTAAGTTCATGCATGACATTGTCTTATGATTGTTCTATTTGTGATTAATGTGTACCAAAGGTGACAAGATTTTATCTTAGATGATTTGATGTTATAATGACTTATTAATTTTTCATGAGTGATTTTGACGTTGAAATGTGATATTATTTCCTTGAATGTTGGAATATACCATGATGTGTTATGATACGATTCTATTATGATTACTTACGTGTTCTTGTTAGTTATATTATACTACCGACATTATTTTGAAACTCACCCTATTTGTTGTTCGTGTTGACTGACTTGCCCCTACATTTGCAAAATTATTGTTATTACATGCCGATGAGCCTTAAAGTCCAAGTTTGAGATAAGTCCTGCTCTGATATGTGAGACAAAGAATGAAATTTATAAGTTGTATTTTACTTAATTACAAACTACTTTTTATAACAAAATCTTGTTAGTACTAGTAAATTTATGAAATTAAATTAATAAATTAAAGTGGAATAAGTTTTACTGAAATTGCATATTTTTAGGAATAAAGTTTGAAGTATTCCATGTTTACTTTGAGAAATGTGATATCTTAATTATTTGTAAATGTTTATATTTCTTCCGAAAATGTTTTTATTTATTCATTGAGAATTTTTACAAAAATAAAGTATAATTTATAATATATATTAATTTGGAGTTTAGGGTGTCATACTCTAACCCATGAATTGTGAACAAGTCAATATTAATTACTCATCAAAGTTGAACTTATTCTCTTATTAAAGATATCCTTTGAAAATGTCATCTTAAACCCTAAACCCTAATGAATATGAGTGAGTTTTCTTTCGTTAGGAATAACTGAAACATCATTAATTATAAGTATTTTATTTTTGTGACGTTGTTGTTACTAGTTATTTAAATGAATAACACTGTAGGTTATTTTTATTTAAAAAAATGTTGTAATTTTCTGAGAAATAACTATTTTTAAGTAATGTTGTGGATATTTGTGTTATTCAAACCATGAGAGATGGGTAATTCATGGCTTATCACTTGGGTGCTTAAGGTAGATATCAAGCATGCCTTGTTGATAGCTTCCATTAGGGATCGATGAAAAAGAAGAATGCCTTTAGAAAACACAAATGTCTCAGGATCCAAATCCATGAGAAAGAAGGAGAAAAATCAATAAGAAAATAGAGGTTTTCGATGAACAAGATTGAGAAATCATAGTGTAGTCGTTGATGCCATGATAAATTGTGAAGACTCGTGAACATTCAGATGAATATGAACCGAAAATACATTATTTATCTTAATGAATGAATCAGAATATTTAATTGATTACAAAATGAAGAGAACCTAATATATATAAAAGGAAGAACTAAACAAAAAAGAATTATAATTACCCAAACTAACTTAACAAATGAAGGGGAAACTAACTAACACTAAATGAATCAAACATAATTTAATTAATTAAAAAAATACAATTCATCTTTTAAATTAAATTCCAATTATATCCGTTTCCATTTAATTTAGACATATAAAAATCAAACTTATTATTTGATAAACTTAAAAATTTAGTCGAATTTAATTAAATTGATTTTATTTTGTTTTTCTTTCTGTTTAAGTCCAAACTAAACAAAATTAAATAAATCGGACCTTTATTAATTTATATATTGTTTTACGTTATTTAAAATCAAAAAATATATCTAAACAAAATTATTATATTTTATTTTACTCTATATTAATATTGTTATATTAAAATATATTGATTAAGTATTTTTAATTTTATTTTACTCACTGTAGTACATATACTACTGTAGTACGTACACTAATGTAATACATGTATTAGTGTCTTAAAAAAAATTTAAGTAATTATTTTAATAATATAAAATATATAATTGAAAAAAATTATTTTTCTCATAATAAGTCCCCCATTAGAAAACACAAATGTCTCAGGATCCGAATCCATGAGAAAGAAGGAGAAAAATCAATAAGGAAATAGAAGTTTTCGATGAACAAGATTGAGAAATAATAGTGTAGTCGTTGATGCCATGATAAATTGTGAAGACTCGTGAACATTCAGATGAATATGAATCGAAAATACATTATTTATCTTAGTGAATGAATCAGAATATTTAATTGATTACAAAATGAAGAGAACCTAATATATATAAAAGGAAGAACTAAACAAAAAAGAATTATAATTACCCAAACTAACTTAACAAATGAAGGGGAAACTAACTAACACAAAATGAATCAAACATAATTTAATTAATTAAACAAATACAATTCATCTTTTAAATTAAATTCCAATTATATCCGTTTCCATTTACTTTAGACATATAAAAATCAAACTTATTATTTGATAAACTTAAAAATTTAGTCGAATTTAATTAAATTAATTTTATTTTGTTTTTCTTTATGTTTAAGTCCAAACTAAACAAAATTAAATAAATCCGATCTTTATTAATTTATATATTGTTTTACGTTATTTAAAATCAAAAAATATATCTAAACAAAATTATTACATTTTATTTTAATCTATATTAATATTGTTATATTAAAATATATTGATTAAGTATTTTTAATTTTATTTTACTCACTGTAGTACATATACTACTGTAGTACGTACACTAATGTAATA
>JBBPBT010001258.1:1364491-1390492 GCA_037974875.1 Cicer bijugum | reverse complement strand
ATTAAGTCAACTTAAGTGTACCATTGCAAATTTTGAATAATTGTTTTTAAACATGTTTAAAACATTATAATATTATATCAACAAAAATTTAAATTTTCTTAACACAAAAATCAAATTAAATATAAATTTTTAAGGATCGCAAAATTATATTTAATTAATTATTTATTAAAAAATTTAAATTTTTAAATTAAATTTTTTTTATAATATGTTTAAAATGACTACAAAAACATTCAAACAATAAAGCGAAACACATAAGTTGACATAAAAGAAAAAGACAATTTACTAACGGAAAATATTTTATAGACCAATATTTGAAGAAATTTTTTAGAAAGACTAAAAATGAAATTTTATTAAAATTAAAAGTAAAAAATAGTATATTTACAAAAAAATAAAATAAAACATACTTAAACATTTCAAAAAATGTATATATATATTTAAACATTTATTTCAATCATGGAAATAAATACAAGTATTTGATGTATAATAAATTTCATGTTTCAAACTTAAATCACATAATCATATGCACCAATTGTGAGGGTGATCCATACAAGCCGCTTTATTTCAAACTTCAATAAATATACATCCAATTATTAATTAGTACTAAACAACAACTTCAATAAATTTATCTGATGCCCACAATTTTGCATCATCAGAGAGTTTGTATCCCTCAACTTCCAATCTTTTCAAACGGGAACAATTCTTAACAAACACTTCAATAGCCTCAGAATCAATCCCAAAACAATGCATAATATCAACATTTTCGAGGCTCTTACAACTCCTAATCATAGAAACCATAGCCACATTAGTTAGTCCTTTACATCCCCTAACCTTCAAATTAATCAAATGAATGCAAGAAACCAGCATCGATACAAACTCCTTATCAATCAACATTTCATTATGAGACAAATCTAGTTTCCTCAATTTCCTCAAATGTTGTCCCAAAGTGGCAAGCAAACCTTTCTCCCTTTCAACAACATCACAGTTTATCAATGCCAATTCTTCAAGACCGTTACTCAATGCCACACCAATTGCCTTAAGTCCTTCACCAGTAACAAGACAACAACTTTGAAGCTTAAGACTTGAAAGGCCTCTGAAATTCATAGCCACAGAAAATAGATGGTTGTTTTCAAGGTCCATAGGTAACCGAAAATCAAGTTTATGCAAATTATTAGACCTGCAACGACAACACGAGAACAATTGTAAAATAGTCATTAGTACCACTTTAATCAATAAGTGTTACTCAATTTTTGTCCAAGAGGTATTAATTTCAGTAGTAAAATTTTAATATTGTTCATTGTAACTTTAAAAATAGATTAATAACATGTAACTCAATTTTTGTCCAAGAGGTATTAATTTCGGTAGTAAAATTTTAATATTGTTCATTGTAAAATAAATAAAAACAGACCTGCAATGAGAAATAAAGTGTAGCAAACTGTCTCTGCTACCACCATCATGAACCAAAAATGATTCCAATGAATCACAATGCTCTGAAAGTTTCAACAGGACAACATCAACCACACTCCTACATGTTTTGAGCTCAATTTGTCGAACACCTTGCAAACAATTAACAAAAGAAGAGTAAGAACCACCAATTCCTTGACAACTTAGAAGCTTCAAAATCTTAAGGTTTCTGCATCTTTTCCAAAGCCAATCGATTCCCCAATCATCACCACGAATACCCTCAAAACAAAGACTTTCCAATCCCAATTGCAAACTCAATTCAACATCAAAATCTTCCCTTTCCAAAACCCCATTTTGAAAAAAAATCTCCCCAGCTTCATCATAGCAGAAAACAATTGACAATTCTTTCAAACAAGGAAAAGACGAAACCCAATTGAGAAAAATAGGTCTTGAGAGAGTAATAGAAAGAGACCTTAATTGGGTACAAGAGTTTGAGAGAGAAGCGATGGAAGAGAGAGAAACAGGACCAGCCAAGAATTTTAGAGAGATAAGTTTGGAAGAACAGGAAGAAATTGCAGAGAGGAGAAGCGTTGTTGTTGGGTGATGATGATGATGATGATGATGATGATGATGATGATGAGATGAAAGGAGGAAGAGAGAGAGAGAAGAGAGAGAAGTGTGTTGATTGAGTAGAGAGATAAAGGAAGGTATCAATGATAATTGAGGGTTGAAGCGAAGGGAAATAGAGGTCCTAGATGAACGGTAGAGATTAAGCCACCGCTTTGAAACAAGGGTGATTGAAGAGGCAGAAGAAGAAGAGGAAGAAGAGGAAGAAGATGGAAGCTTTAGGAAAATTTCTTGCAAGAGTTCATCGCATAAGCTATTCGCCATCTCAATTCTCAACTTTGATTCTCTCTTTGTTTCTGAGGTGTTTATTGTTGTGAGAATCTACAAAGGGGTGTGTTGTTTTTGATGAGAGAAAAAGGAGGAGAGAGAAAGATGATTAGGTGAGAAGTGAAGTGTGTTTGAAAGAGGAAGGTTACTTGTGTGGAGTCTTAGACGCATGTGTAATGGAAGTGTAAGCCACGTCCTTCCTTTTATTTGTGTTGGGATGTCAATGTGGAGATGATTTCTTCTATTTATCGATTGTTGAGATTTTATCCATCTTCCTAAAAGGACAATTTATATTCATTATTTTTGAGGCAAAAATGATGAATTTAGTCCCTCCATAATAAAATACAAAAAAAATAGCACAAGATAGATTCATTTAATTTTCAGTAATATTTCATTTCAAAGTAATATATATATTAAAAATATATTTAAATATAATTTTAGTGTTTGTAAATATGTTTCATTTTTAACTTTAATTCACGTAATTTTTTGTTTGATTTTCATCTTCAAATTCAATTTCTTTACTTCAAATTGCAAATTCTTATATTTGGATCCAAACCTTAAAAATTTCTTTATCTTCAAACTCTAAAATTTATAGACAATAGAGAGCATTTTATAAATTTATTTCTTGAGAAGATGTCTTATTCTCTAATCTCTTTGTAATCTTCTACATTTACCTTATTGAAATTGATATCTTAAGACATAAAACAAAAGCATCAGACAACATTATATATCATGAACAAAGCAATATAAAGTCTCACCTCAAATGGTTTTTCAATCTTGGGTAATATAGAATTTAGAATTTTGATAAGTTATTTTCTATTTAAGTAATAAGTATTTGCTATTAACAGATAGATGGTGTCAAATCTCCAATAATAATGTCATCTTATTATTATTGTCGCATTTGATTTGTTCGCGAAAAATGAGTTGCCACCAATTTTATTTTATTGAAGAAAAAATTGGATAAAACCTAAACTGCTGATTTTGAACCAAAAAATTGGATTCTGGAGTCGATTACGAGTAGGAAAAGTATTACATCCCTAGGTTACCCTATAATTAATTGTATACAAACTATTTATTTATTTATTTAAATTTACCCCAAAAAGAATAATAAAAAAAAAAGAAAATAAATTATTTACTTTAATAAAAGAAAGAAAAAAATATTTTTATTAATTTGGTTTGACAAGGGGAGGATCTTGCTCCTACGTATCTCCAAGTGCAATAGATAAATCAAAACACATATACTTCTTTAGTAGAAAATATTTATGAGTTGACTGATTTTATTATTAATTTTACTATATATATATATATATATATATATATATATATATATATACCGAAATAAATAACAACAGGGTGGTGATAATATATATTGTTTTCTTCGTTGTGGGTGCAAGTCGTTTTCCCAACTTCAAGATGCGAATCGTTTTTTAGGTCTTAAATTTATGAATGTCATTAATCAATGAATGAATTAATATGTTGGTTTTTGTTAATATTTTTATTGGACATGACCATTCAAATCATTAATGAGAAAATCACTTATACATTTTTCTTGAACTTGATATCTTTGATCTCTCTTTTGTCCTCTTCTCTTTTTTTGCTTTTCTTTCTTTCTTTCTTTCTCTCTTTTTTTTTTTGTGAAGAAGAATTAATAATGTGATCTTAAGTTGGATCTCATGTTGTTGTCTGTCTTGTACTGTAAACAACCTATACTATATCCGACTTTATCGCAATTCATTATATTGAGGTATGATATATGTTTTAGTTTCCAGTACATGATAATCATAAGATGTATTCAGGAAAGAGTGTAAAATTATAATGATAAAAGTATATACCAATATATTGAGGTTCAATATTTCTTGTAAAAAAGGAATATACATAAGATAAAACAAAAGAAATGGGTGGAAGACTCGACTTGGTTACTAGTAATTCAAAGGTAGATTGTACTAACTTCTCGTGTCATAGTCTAATCGATATTGTAAGATATATGCCTCCTTGACTATGATTTTGATATAACTTCCAAACATACAATGTATATGCATTATCTAATTAATCTAATAGTTTGGGTTGAGATACATTTCAGGAAAGAATCAAACACTACACTTGGACAACTCTTGGATCTCAAGCAATCAAGCAAAGATTGATCATATCATTCAAGGCTTGAAGATTATGTGTAAATTTGTCTATTGTTCATAGTGTTTATTAGTTACATTCATCATTATGATTTCACACATCTAATATTTGCCAATTAAAATTGAAATCATAAAATAAGTGTGTTAATAAATCAATTGGTAAATCAATTGGTTAATCCATTTTCTGATTCATAGAACAAAGTTTTCACTGAGTTAATCGATTAGCAAATCGATTACTTAAATGTTTTTATCAGACCTGTGTTCTATGATTAAAAGAAATCGATTGGACAATCGATTGATATATTGGTAAATCAATTGGTTAATCGATTTTCTGATTCATTGAACAAAGTTTTCACTTTGTTAATCGATTACTTAAATGTATTTATCAGACCTGTGTTCTATGATTAAAAGAAATCGATTGGACAATCGATTGATATACTTTTCTTAAGTTACAAGCTTTCTACTAATCAATTAGTTAATCGATTGCATGAATGAATTAGTTCATCAATTATCAGAAACATATTGCATAATCGATTGGCACATCGATTTTAATTAAATATCTGAGTTACCGGGACAAATCAGTCGATTGGCAAATCGATTTGATTAAGTGTCTGAGTTACAGGGAGAAATCAGCCCATTGCCAAATCGATTATGTTAATGAAAGTGAATCGACTGAGTAATCGATTATTTGATCTCGCATTTTGAACAAAACAATTATAATCGATTATTCAATCGACTCTGATATGAACTGAGTATCAGTTTCTGATATATACATTAAAAAAATCGATTAGTTCATCTATTTCAAGAATTTCAAGAAAAACAAGAAATGCGAAATCGATTAGGAAATCGATTGATCTGGTAATACGCATTAATAAAATCAATTGGGAAATCGTTTTTCTGAAGTTTTTCTGAAACTATACAAACTGAATCAATCACAATTTTCACAACAGATAGAAAGAACTGAAAGAATTTCATTAGCTTTTTGAAAAATACACTTTGAGAAAAATTGTTGTAACTCACAAACATTATTGACAAATACTTAGTGTGAGAATTCATTGTGATTGAATCAAGTGTTTTAGTCTTTTTGAAAGAACCATCTTTGTAAAAGAAAGAAAGTGGAAATCCAGTATTGTGAAACTAGTGGTCATCTTTTAGAGTGTGTGTGATCATCTAAAAGAGATCTCAATCTGATCTTGCTAGAGCTTGGTGATTAGTTCTTAAGGATAGATTGGTTGTTGTTGTAGATAGATGTTGAGTTAGATGTATAGGCATTGAAGTGTTGGAAAGTCTGTAAACATACTCAAATCATTTCTAGTAAAGGCTGGAATCAGTAAGTGATTTTGGGACTAGATGTAGACTATCGAATAGATAGTTGAACCAGTATAAAAATCTCTGGTGCACACGTCTCTATCTCTATACTCTTTATCTTGATAATACATGTGTTCTTGAATCTCGGTTTTGAATAAGTTTTGAATCTATTATTGTTAAATTGGAATTAATCTTGAATCTCAATTTTGAATCTATTATTGTTAAATTGGAATTAATCTTGAATCTTAGTTTTGAATCTATTATTGTTAAATTGGAATTAATATTAAACAAGTTGGTTTTAATATTAAGTTCATCACTTAGGAAGGAATTGGATAATCTGGTTAATAATATTGTGTACAACTTCCTAAGGATAGAGGCATTCCACCAACAGATATTGTTAATCATGTCCTTTTGAGTATATGTTATTTGTTTTTGTTGTTGTTTTTCTTCTTCTCCAAGGTTGCCCTTTCAGGTTTTCAACTCAGCAAATATTTATTATATTTTTTTGTACCCTAATTTTTGTCTAGGTTGCTCTTTCAGGTTTTTAACCTAGCGGATATTTTTTTTTGTACCTTAATTTTTTTCTATATCATACTTTTTTACGGTGTATGGATTTACAGGGAGGACTAAATATTTTCCAACCATATTCGTGAGGATCAAAGCTTCAGCTGAGAAAGTTTTCTTCACGGCGTATGGGCCCTCAAAGTTACGGATCCATTTTCCACGATAATCCTTTTGACACGGTAAGATATTTTTTAGCACCAAGTCTCCTTTCCGAAATTCTCGAGGACGTATATTTTTTTCTCGTACGGTCTTTTCATTCGTTTTTTATATAATTTCCCATCGCATAAGGCCACCAACATTTTTTCTTCAAATAAATTTAATTGATCGAAACGGCTTTGTACCCATTATGACTCATCTAGTTTGGCTTCCATTAATACTCTTAACGTGTAGATTTCTACTTCAATGGGTTACCTTAGTTGAAGTGTGTATCGAAGTGCGATATCGGGTAGTGCAAACGAAACATCTCATACCAATCTTTGTATGTTACAACCATTTTTTAAATAATGTTTTTGATGTTTTTATTTGTTGCTTCAACTACGCCATTCATTTTTGGTATATACAAGAACAAGTTATGGTGTTGAATTTTAAAGGTGGCGCACAATTAATCCATCATTTTGTCATCTAGATTTGTAGCATTATCAATAATGATCTTAATTGGTAGGCCATAACGACATATTAACTCCCTTTTTTATGAATTTGACTACCACATTTTTTGTTACATTGGCGCACAAATCGGCCTCTACCCATTTGGTAAAGTAATCGATTGCCACCAAGATGAAGCGATGTCCATTTGATGCTTTTGGTTTGATCATTCTGATGAAGTCTATGCCCCACATTGAGAACAACCAAAATCCTAAAAGGGTGTTTAAGGGCATTGGTGGAGTATGGATATTATCAACATATATTTGAGACTAATGGCCTTTCTTTACATAATTAAACAATCTTTTTCTAGGGTGAGCCAGTAATACTTGACTCGAAGAATCTTTCTAGACATGGCGTGTCCGTTCATATGGATCCCATAAGAGCCATTGTGGATATCATGTAGAATTTCTTTCGCCTCATTGACATCAACACATCTGAGGAGTACCATATCATGATTCATCTAATACAAAATATTTCCATTCACTAAAAAGCTCGCGGTTAACCGCCTCAGAGTTATTTTCTCATTTTCTGATATTCAGGAGGATACTCTCTATTTTTATGATAATATTTGATGTTGTGATACCGCGGTTTCTCGTTGATTTCTTCTTCCATTATGTGGCAATAGGCATGGTGATCTCGACTCTCCATTTTAATTGATGGGATCTCATTGTTTTGACTTATTTGGAACATCAAGAATAAAGTAGCCAAAGCATCAGTCAATTGATTGCTTTTCTCAAGGGACATGGTGAAAAATTATTTTGTCAAATTGTAAAGACAATTATTTTATGTAGGTAAAATAAGGTATTAACATATTTTCTTGAGTTTCCCATTCTTGGTTAAGCTGATTAATGACTAGGGATGAATCTCCATATATTTCCAGAACTTCCGCTTTTGGTTCCAAAGCCGCCAAAATTCTCATGGCATAAGCTTCATATTCTTCCATATTATTGGTTCAATCAAAGCACAAGCATGTTGTGATAGGTATGAATTTTTTTTTTTGGAGATGTTAAAACAACCACAATCTCATGCCCCATTATGCTTGAGGTCCCCTCGAACAACAAGGTCAATTTTCTATTATTGCGTTCTTCAGACAAAACCATGTTGTTTTCATCTTGGAATTCCCATTGCATTGACTTATATTCATCCATATGTTAATTAGCTAGATAATCTGCTAAGACACTCTCTTTGATGGCTTTCTAAGTAACATAGGTAATATCACATTCTGATAACATCACCTGCCTACGAGCAATTCATTCTTTGAGAGCGGGCTTTTCAAAAATGTACTTGATTAGATCCATTTTGGATATCAAGTAATTTATATGGAAAAACATGTATTTCCTCACGCGATGGGCAGCCTAGGACGCATCCCGTGGCCCTGTTGAGGAATGTAAGATAGAGTGGTTTATTGCATCGCCAACTTCATTAGGTATAGGCAATAAAACATCCAACTCTAAAGTCATATCAATTGAGATTCTTGTATAGCCAACAAAGAATGGTTTATGGTGTAGTATGTCTCTCAATATGATGTAAATCCTTTCCTTATCAACCACACGATAAATAGCAGATGACAAATAGAGTACACAAGACGAGATATCCTAAATCAATAGTCAATATAAAGTTATTAATGGACTTTTTAACTAGCATGATCATCAATTAATTAAATAGTCTGCAGTACTTTAATTCAATAATTAATTACTTTGGGAATATTATTTGAAACAATAAGGTTCAAACTAACTTTGTCACTAGGGGTATGCATATTTTGTGGACAACTTTCAGACAAATTTTTATCATTATCCTTCTTTTGCAAGTAACGAAGTTCGACAAATAGTTCTTATATCATAACAAATAATTTGAATTACTTGGATATTTGTCTTTTTGATGTTGATAATAGTCTTTTTGATTGACCCCAAACCCCTTACCCCTCACACGACTAGAATACTAAGGAACATTTAATAATTTACTAAGTATGTCTTGCAACTGGTGATGTTTTGGGTGTCTCTCCTTGAGATAAAATCTCCTAATTAACATATATTAAAATGAAAAAGATAAGTTTGTCATGAAAATTTTCACAAAATATTAAAAAATAAATAAACAAATAGTGTTATAGCTAGTGTTATTATATATATGCTCATTGTTCTTATACTTGTTGAACTTCAATATTTTCACGAGCAACTTTCCAATATATATGAGGACGAATAGATGTTTGGTCAAATATTGTCTCTTTTGTATATAAAATTTAACAAATAATCATAAAAATTAGATTTTATTGTTACTATCTCATACAATATATATATATATATATATATATATAATCGAATTTTAAACAAAATATTGAGCTATCTCAAATTTTATTCCTTTATCTATTGCACAAACAAATTTTTTCATAACAATTAACCCTTGTTTAATCTCATTTTTCTCTTTTTGTAGAGATTTGTTTTGTTCATTAGGAGAAGACCCATTAGCATCATTACTAAAATACTCCATTTATCCACAACAATGAAAAATATATGTTAAATTAATATGGAACTAAAAATAATATTATTAAACTAAAAATATTGTTCACTAAAATAAAAGGGGTCAAAAATAACTAATACATTTAAAAATTACAAAGAAAGTGTAGAAAATAAAAGTAGACGCGATAATGTCAAAGACGATCACGACCGATGTTTAGATTGATTTCTTTATTTTCTTTGTCAAAATATGATTTGTTTGTTTCTTAGTTACATGGAATGATGGATTGATTCAAATACCCTCATTATCATCATCTTTGATATACAAATCATCCTATGTAATCCAATTTTAAGTGACTGGGATGTTACTAAAAAAAGATCATCTTCAACATCAACACGATTAATATCATCTACATCTTTATTGATATCATCACTTATTTTATTGGTCAAAAGTACTATGGACCATTTTTTATTAGCAGGGTCATCGACATAGAATACTTG
The DNA here is from genome assembly GCA_037974875.1 of Cicer bijugum. Lineage (NCBI taxonomy): Eukaryota > Viridiplantae > Streptophyta > Magnoliopsida > Fabales > Fabaceae > Cicer > Cicer bijugum. The sequence goes on along the minus strand of JBBPBT010001258.1, from coordinate 1,380,603 downwards.
TTTAGCTTGAGACGTTAAAATAAAAGGCTCGTTCTTGTACCCCATCCTATTAAGATCCACTTGGAAAAAACCTGACTCATCAATTGAAATGCCATTTTTATTTTCAAAACATTGCATCCAAAGACAGACACTTGAAACATTGTAAAATCTAACTCCCAATTTTTTTGATGACCCCAAAATATGATAGATTTACATATATGGAGTTTCTATCCTTGGAAGTTGAAAGGTGCAATGCTTCGGCTACTAGGGTGACACCGCTATTTTTCATAGTATTTTTATCATGTTATTTTGTATAAAATGTGTAACCATTAATTCCATACCCGGTGTAAGAAAATGAATGTAAACTTGGACCATATGTTAACCATTTCAATATTTCAGAAATTGAAGCAACATCTACAAACAACTTTGAATAAATATCACTTTTGAACCATGTTGTAAAACTTCGCTTATGTTCTCGTGCTATCCAATTTTCATTTTTATTTGGACTTCAAAATTCTTAGATACTCTATGTATTTCAACATATTGCTCACCTTCATTGGCATTGTGCAAAACGTACAAATGTGTTTGCTCCCATTTTGTCCTTGATATGGTCATTGTTTTATTTCCAATTATCATTTTCCCTATTATTCATTCCAAATTATGAGACTTCAGAAGTCCAATGGGTTCAACATTGTAACACCCCGTTTTTCAAAGCGAGGGTGTATTTTTTTTTTCAAAAGAAATTAAAATACAACAGAGAAATAAATAAGGTAAAACCTTTGGATAAATAATTAAGTCATTAAAATTTACAAGCAGCGAAAATGTTTTTCAAAATATAAATCCAAAGCATGTCCTGATGTCAGCAATAGTACAGGTACATCCTTTCAAATTAACATAAAGGTAACCCAAAAGAAAGACATATGTGTCCTGAATGACAACCTAGTCTCATCATTCTATACATAACCAAAAAAACTATACACCTTGAGTAATCTCCACGCGCCCCGTGAGATTCTCCTATCGTAGCTCCAATTAAGCACTCCCATCCACATTCCCATCCGGAGGGTACGAACCGATAGGATCATCCTGACTCTCATATGAGGGCAAATCCCATATTTCCACAATAGTTGTAAAGGGTCACCAACCGAAATTAATAGTTAACACATAACATTTAAGCTTTTCATGCACAAATAACCTTTTCAATTTAACATATATCTTGGAAGGATTTTCCACATGATAAAAGTTCATGTAATGCTTGCCCAATATAAATGAAATCAAAAGAAAGTTCTCAATCCATCAAGTAATACATAACTGAACAAAACATTGATAAATCAATTGAGCAATCAATTATCAAACTAAAAATAAGATTTCCCACAGAGCCAATCGATTGGGTAAATCGATTTATGGAAAGGGAAGTCCCTGTAACTCATCAAATTGATTGGGCAAATCGATTTCGTGAAAGACAGAGCCCCTGTAATGAATCCAATCGATTGGGCAAATCGATTTCTTGAAAGACAGAGCCCCTGTAACTCAGAAAATCGATTGGGGAAATCGATTTCGTAAAAGACAAACCCATGTGATGAATCCAATCGATTGGGCAAGTTGATTTCGTAAAAGACAGAGCCCCTGTAACTCAGTAAATCGATTGGGTAAATCGATTTCTATGTCTATTCTTTCAAAAATACATAAACTTAACTCAATCACATTCAAACACCACTTCAAACCTTAACACTTAGCAATACCCATACAATCACCACGACATTATTAGTTTCGAAAATGTTTTAGAGTCTAACATACTATCACACAATTCCAAACATAACTCTTAGAACAATCAACACAATCTCAATTTGAATCAAACACACTTACACATAGTTTCAAACCATAACACTTAGCAAAATCAACACAATCATAATTTGCATCAATCACAACTCGTGTGCCAAGCACCCTAATGCAATGCGTATATGCCAAAATGCATGGACTCGGAATTCCAAACCAAAACCCTCCTCGAAGGGCCGTAAATCATAATTGTACCGCCTATCGCAGGCCAAAGTACCAATTACCGAGGTGCCACCTATCACGGGTCAGCACGATTTACTAAAAAGCGTAAATCATAAACGTACCACCTATCACGGGTCAGTACAGTTTACCGAGGTGCCACCTATCACGGGTCAGCACGATTTACCAAAAGAAAAAGCGTAAGTCGTAAGGGTACCGCCTATCACAGGCCAAAGCACTACTTACCGAGGTGCCACCTATCACGGGTCAGCACAACTTACCAAAAAGTAAATCGTAAACGTACCACATATCACGGGTCAGTACAGTTTACCGTGGTGCCACCTATCACGGGTCAACACAATTTACCAAATGAAATGCATGAGCATACACCAACTCCATTCACAACAAGCGTTAAGTAAATGCAGATATTAAAAGATTCCCCATTTTTAATACTCATTTACTTAACCGATTTTCACACCAAAACATTAAGCAAACAGACATATTAAGAGATTCCCCATTCTTAATATACTTTTGACTTAAACGATTTCCGCAACAAAACATTCAATAAACAAGTCATTAAGAGATTCCCCATTCTTAATACTCATTTCACTGAAACCATTTTCAAAAACAAACATTAAGTAACCAAGACATTAAGAGATTCCCCATTCTTAACGCTCAGTTAACTTAAACGATTTTCAAACAACATTAAGTAACTAAGACATTAAGAGATTCCCCATTCTTAACGCCCAGTTAACTTAAACGATTTTCACAAACTCACAATTAAGTAAACAAGACATTAAGAGATTCCCCATTCTTAATACTCGTTTAACTTAATGGTTTTCAAATTCCACATAAAACCAACTTTCACATTCAATCCATACTTCACTCCAAATCATTTTCCACACAAACCACACAAAACAAACTCAAACATACTTTCACATTCAATCCATAATTCACACCAAATCATTTTCCACACAGACCACACAAAACACGTCTCAAGTTTCATCAGTATTAACTAACAACACGTCAAATACGACGAACACAAATCAATACAACCCACACTCAAACACAACAAGTTTCATTTACTCAAAATCATACACAAATGAGTTTAAATTCATTTTCCACGAAGCATTCATCAATATATCCAAAACCTAACTCTAAGATTTTACCCATAAAGCCTTAGAGTCATTTTCCCCCAAACCAACACTTTAATCCTAACAAAATCTTTTCCACATAACTACAGATAAGGCCCTAAATGCAAACTAAAAGTTTGGAAGGAGCCCTTACCTTCACTTTAGCTTTAACGTCGATTTACAGTACCGTGAGCAAATCCGGTAAAATCTCCGCTTGCAACGCCGCTTCCAAAGTTAGCTCACTAGCACCGTAGTGTAGTGGTGACCAACTTTCCCTTCTATCACTTCTTGAAACGATGCTTAGATCTAGATGAAACGGGGAGATTTGAGTTTGAATCCCTAATACCGTTTTTCTCCATTTTCGAATCAAAGAGGAAGAATGAAGTTGAGAAATCCTTGTCCTATCACCCACTATCAGTTGCAAACTCAAGGGAAAGAAAGGAAATAAAAAACGAGCAACAATGGAGGAAGGGAGAAGAAGGAGGGGGGAAGGGTTCTCGCGCGGCTGAAGGAGGAAGAAGAGAGAGTTTTTGTTTTTTCCTTCCTTCTATTTTCCTTTCTTTCTATTTCCTTTTCTTTCTTTTCTACCTCTTTTCTCTTTTCCTTCCTTTTTCCTTTCCTTCCAAACATATATTCAATATATATTAATTATAATTATCAAATATCTCCAAAACTTTAGATATTTATTAAATTACCCTTTCACCCGTAACGCATTAAACTCTTCGCAAAAGATTCGCAGCAGTTAATTTAATTTATTTATCGACGAGTAATTCTAATCGGCATCAAATATCTTCTTGGTCATATAAACTCCAAAATATTAATAACTTTGGCTAAAAAGCCTCTGAGTTCAATACCAAAAATACACCAAAATACATAAAGTACACTTAAAAATTATGGGTCTTACAAACATTAGACAAATATTAAGTATAAAATTCAACAATACAACCCTTTGGTCGATTTCGAATTTTCAAATAACCTATTCAATATTTTCATATAATGCATAGTTGGGTACATCCATCTCATATAACTTGGTCCATACAATTGTGTCTCTTTCACAAGATGAATAGTTAGATGAACCATTATGACAAAAATAAAAGTGAAAAATACATCTTAAGCTCATACAAAGTAAACTTTTTTTTTTTTTTTTTTGCAATAATGACAAGTTGGTTTGATAAATCACTATACTAAAAATTGTCATGAAGAAGAAATATAATGCAAATTATGTATGCATAACTTAAACAAAGGATAGTATTTTGAATGATTCTTAATTCTTTCAGGAAACTCTACAAACTCTTGTTTAATTAGTTATTTTCCCAATCGAGACATTGCTCTTAATACTTCATTGAAATTGTGTGAGATTGCTTATGTTGAATGTTGAAAGCGGTTTGAAGTGACTATATGACAAACATTATGACCAATTATGAATAAAAAAGTGGCACTTCTCTTCGACAAGTACATCTCTTGAGTCACTTAGATAGTTCTTCTCTCTTAATACATTATAAAAATTAAGAAAACATTATTTCTTCATCTGAAATAAATCAAAATAGCTTGTTTCAAATCCATTTAATACTTCAGAAACAAATTCACGACCAAATAATGAAGATCTTAGAACCTTTCCTTTATTAAAGAATTTATGATGATATTCATAAATCAACATTACCAGTGAATAATTCTACAAAATCCCATTTGTTGTGTTGTTGACTTTTTTTTAATATCACTTGTACTTTTTGCTTTCCACTTAGTGAGACTTGCTCCATTGCTTGTATATCATTGCTTGGATTTCAAGTTTAAGTTTGAGAAACCAAACTTCAAATCAAGCAATAACAAGATGTCTTTACAAGCTTCAGGAGTATATAACCACAATTTATGCTTATTGCTTCAAGTTTTAAATTTATAAAGTATTGTATTTAATTGTTAGGATTTCCATTGAATTTTAACCTTATTAAGGTTTTGTTCCATCTATTATCTTTTTCTTAATTAGGTGTCCGAGATAAACTACTTATTATATATTTTAGATTGTTTTAAGTCACATAAAAACTATCCAACAAACTATTTAACAATTGTAATAAAATCAACTTTTTTTTTCTTTGTTATGTTGTGTGTCAAACCAGATCAATTTAGTTATGATTATATTCTAATGAAGTGTAACTATATAGTTTAGAAAGTTGCATAACCATTTGAATATAATTACAAGTGGTCAATACTTGTTCTGCTTTTTCAAGAAGTTATGATCTCATAGTACAACATATCCACATTTGTTTCTCATTTTTATATGCAATATTCTGAGTGTTTCTTTAATGTTCTATTCCTAGTTCATCTTCTTATTTGTATTTAATAGTAGTTTGTACACCCATAATATTTTATGTTGCAGTCCTCACACTTGGAAGTAGAAACAAACAAGTGTCTTTATAATATAAGGACAATAGTGTAGGTAAGAAATGGAATGAAACTAGTAATAATTATTAAAGAAGTCTAATTAAATTAGTGAACATTAATTATTAAATAATACTTGAAGATAATTTCACTAGACCTCTTCGTTTGCGGTAACAATGTTGGTGTATGTGTTCCACCAAAATTTAATGTTATGCAAAAGTGAATAGAACTCACGATATATGGCTCGTAGCCGGTGCATTTTTCCTTTAGTTGATCTATTTTAAAGGAACACTTAATTATAGAATTCTACTTGGTAGTCATTGAGTTCCATCTTCTAGCATGAAATACACCATTTGACATATTTCCTTTTGTAACTTCATCAATCATAATGTCAATAAAAGTTTTAGTTACAAAGTTAGGGCAAAGCTTTGATTCAAGACTATCAACATTAGTTGACATCTATAAAAAAAATAAGCAAACTCATGATCATAAAAAAAAAATGTTCAACTATAAAACAAAAATGTTAAAGAATAAAACAAAAAAAATGCAATTGATTCATAAAAAGAAGAACCTAATAAGAAAAACCAAAGAACAATTGAGAAACACCCAAGCCATACATGCATAGCAAACACAAATCAGTCACATCAAACACAATTAAATCACACAATCAATGAGTTGATATTTTTTTCTTCATAATTGACAACTTTCTATATAAAGATAATGGATAAGAATCAAACAAACTCATGATCCCGACTTTTCTTGATCAATTTTTCACATGGTAATTAGCTTGGTTACCTGTGCAGCAAAGGTGGTGCAGAATCGGGTGCAGGCGCAACAATATGTGCATCGTATATGGCGAAAGAGGAGGGAGTCATAAGGAACTGCAAACAAAAGCTTGAATTGGTCATGCTTTTTTGGAGAACCAACATGTTTAGTAAATTAATGTATCCAAGTTATTTAAGATTCTTTTATTGTGCAATTTTTTTTTGGATTCTATAAGATAAACAAGAAACTATCAATTAATTAAGTCATCTAAGTTCATTTATAAGACAACAAAATTAAAATATATCTATCCAAGTTATTTAAGATCCTTTTATTGTGCAACTTAATTATTTCTTTAGGATCTTGAAGCAGAACAAATCATATTGGGGTTGTAAGTTGAAAGTGAATAAAATATATTGGTTAGCAACAATCTTTTAGTTGAAAGAGGCTCATCTCGAAGATGAATGTGTTGAGCACACGAGAATATTCAAACCATAAACACACTATAAATAGGAATACTGGCACATTAAAGTTCCAACTCATATCATAAAGGAAAATCAGGAAGACAAAGAGTGAATAATAACATACCATAAACAGACCATAAATACATGTAGTTCAATGGTGTAAGACCCATAGTGTTAATTTCTAATTTATGTATTTTGGGATTGAACTCTGAGATTTTTTAGTCAAATTATTGATATTTTGTGAGTTTAATGCCAAAAATATCCTTTTGGAGCTCCGATTAAAATTATTCATCAATGAATAATTTTATTGATTTACGATTAATCTTTTGTCGAAAAGAAAATTTTCTGAGATGCAGCGTTTTTCAAAAAAATTCATCTGCCAATTGAATTGCGACGAGACTATATATTTTTAACAAAAAGTAGTTTGGGAAGTGATGAGTGAAATGGTAATTATATGAAATATCTAGATATTTTAAGATATATGTTTTTTTTATATATATATATATATAAAGAAAAGAAAACTGAAGGAAAAAAGGAAACAGAGGAAGAAAACTAAACGGTTCCCCTGCCTTCGCGAGCGAACCCCTCCTCCTTCTCCCTTCTTCTTCTTCTTCTTCTTCTTTTACTTTCTTTCCTTTCTTTTGCTTCAAGAAAATGAACCAGTTGGTGGGTGAGAAACAAAAAATTTCTCAGCTTCATTCTTCTTCTTGAATTGAAAATGAAGAAAAACGGTGTTGGTGATTTCAAAATTGTCAAATGCAAACCTCCACGTTTCTTCTAGATCTAAGCTTCGTTTCACAAAGACATAGAAGGGAAAGTTGCCCACCTTCACGATATGGTGCTAGTGAACTAACTTTGGAAGAGACGTCGAGAGCGAAGTTTTTACCGGAATTAATTACGGTACTATAATCACGTGTTAGAGCTATCGTTAAGGTAATGTCTCATTCCAAACTTTTAGTTTGTATTTAGGGACTTATTTGTGGTTGTGTGGAAAATAAATTTGTTGGATTTGAAGTGTAGATTTGGGGAAAATGAATTTAATGCTTTTATGGGTGAAAGTTTGGAGTTGGGTTTTTGGTAAAATTAATGAGTGTTTTATTGGAAAAGGAATTTGATTCATCTATGTGTGTTATTGAGGAAAAGAAATTTGATGTGTTTGAGTTGTGGTTTGTGAAAATTAGTTTGGCATGTGTTATGTTTGAGTTTTGTGGAAATTTGTGGTGATTGATGATTGAAATTGGTGTGGATTTTGTGGTTTTTGAATTGATCGAATTTAATGCAAATTGTGGATTAAATTTGATGTGTGTTGTGGAAAATAAATGTGTGAGTATGCTCTGTGTAGAATTTGAAAATCGTTAGAGTTAAATGAGTATTAAAAATAGGGAATCTTTTAATATCTGCATTTACTTAATAATTGTCATGAAAATCGTTAGAGTTAAATGAGTATGAAAAATGGGGAATCTTTTAATATCTGCATTTACTTAATGAGTGTCGTGGATAGAGTCAGAGTATGCTCATTCATTTCATTGTACATGGCGACCGGATGGGCCTTGTTGATAGTGGTGACTGGATGAGCCACGAGATGATGCCATGTGATTTGTTGGTTCATCTTATCCTTGTTGCGGTTGTCGCGTCGTGTGGCACCTCGGTAAATAGTACTTTTTCCTGTGATAGACAGAACATTTACGATTTACGTTTTTAGTAAATCGTTCTGACCCGTGATAGCTGGCACCTCGGTAATTTATTACTTCAGCTAGTGATAGGAGGTACAATTATGATTTACGGCCTTTGGAAGAGGATTTTGGTTTGGAATTTTTAGTCCATGCATTTTGGCATATACACATTGGCACGTGAGTCATGTTTGATAAACTGCATATATTTGGTAAATCGTGCTGACCCCGTGATAGGTGGCACCTCGGTAAATAGTACTTTTTCCTGTGATAGACAGAACATTTACGATTTACGTTTTTAGTAAATCGTGCTGACCCGTGATAGCTGGCACCTCGGTAATTTATTACTTCAGCTAGTGATAGGAGGTACAATTATGATTTACGGCCTTTGGAAGAGGATTTTGATTTGGAATTTTTAGTCCATGCATTTTGGCATATACACATTGGCACGTGAGTCATGTTTGAATTAATGTTATGATTGCGTGTGTAAACTCAAGTTGTTGTTGTGATTATGCCATAATTGCTAAGTGTGATTTTTTGGATTTGTGTGCAAGTGTTGATAGATTGCGAGACCTGACGAGTGATGTTTGATTTAAAGTTATGATTGCGGGTGTAAACTCAAGTTGTTGTTGTAATTGTGCCATAATTGCTAAGTTTGATTGTTGGGATTTGTGTGGAAGTGTTGATGGATTGCGAAACCTCTTTAAAAGCTGATTTTTGTTGTTTTCTACTGTTTTCTGATGTGTATTCGAATACAAGAGGCTTGTAGTCGAATACAAGCATCCTGTTTTTGCTACTGACTTATGAAACAACTGTGTAGTCGAATGCACTGAGCTTGTAGTCGAATACAAGCATCCTGTTTTTGCTATTGACTTCGGAAACAACACTATATTCGAATACAAGGATGTTGTATTCGAATACGACAATACAATTTTGTTTAAAACTCCATTTTTCAACTTTGATTATGCATGTTGAACATATGGAAACCCTTTCAAGGTGCATGCTAATTTGAAAGGCCATTTTATGCATTTGAAATTTAAATGCTATGTGTTATTTGTTAATTTCGGTTGGTGACCCTTTACAATTATTGTGGAAATCTGAGCTTTGCCCTCAGATGTGAACCATGATCTTCCCACTGGTTAGTACCCTATAGATGGGAAGGTAGGTTCGACACACTTGACTAGAGTTGTGTTAGGAGGATCTTGCGGGGCGCATGGAGATCACCCGGGTTGTATAGTTTTTTGTAGTATGATCAGATCAGACGGTTGTATAGGGACTAGAGGTCTTTCTTTTGTGGATGTATTTATTGTATGTTGGAAGACTGTACCTACAACAATATTCTCAGCTAGACTTTTATTTTGATGGGTCCATGTACCACTTTTTGATGTGAAGTGGGGGGAGTTAAAATTCTTGGGGCAGTGCTTTTGTACAGGTCTGCCGAGAATACCCCAGGAGTAGGAGCTATGTCTGATAGGTCTCATAGCCCCGATGTATTTTGATGTTTGAATACTTTTATTTGTTGACTTGATGTTTGAATATTTCAAAAACTATTTTGCCACTCGTAAATATTTGTTGACTTTGTCGTTATGTTACGACTTAAATATTTATCCAAAAATATTTCCTTCTTTATTCTTCGTTTTTATGAATTTATGAAGAAAAAAATACACCCGCGCTGTTAAAAATTGGGGTGTTACAAATGGCAAGAATACTGGCACATTCAAGTTGCAACTAATTCTATTTTATTGAAGTCTTCTTATTTATAAACCATCTTTTAGTTCAATTCATAGCATCATGTCACTTTCCATGAATAATAATAACTTCAATTGTTTCTACTTGAATTAAATTATGACAAAGGCAACTGAGTCCCATGTAACTATGACGCTAAAAATTCAAATGAAAATGCGAAAGCAAGTGGCGACGAGTATTTGCATCCGTTGTTGCCACCCCCTTATTTCATGGTCACAAATTTTTGGCAGCAAATATTATATAACAAGAATTCACACTCTTTATTCAAACAAGAATTAAAAACAAAAATGAAAAAAAAAAAACACATAAACAACAGATGATTTTGTAAACACCAAACTTATACTCATTGATCTTATATATATGTTAATAATAATTACATGTAGATCATAATTCAAAACACAAAGGAAACCAAGGAAATCAACAAACAAAACTAACTTAAGAAATTATTAGAGATAGAATGAAGAACACAACAATGGTCAAAAATAGGAAATGAGGTGGATAAATTTGATCGAATCACAAGCTAGAGTTGAAATCGCAATCTAGGGTTCATCGTTTTTGCAAATTGCTGCAATAGCTCCATTATGTTCTTTCCGTGTTCAGTTTTATAGAGAGAATGGACAATTTTTTATTCGTTTTTGTGTATTTTATAAGTTGAATATAGTTACAATTATGCCATTAATGAAAAGTAACATTTTTCGTGTTATTCCTTTTTAAAATTGAGATGTAAAACACCATTTATCTGATTAGTTTTTTTAGTTTTAAAAAGTATAATATTAAAAATAATTTTATAAAATAGTTTCTGAAGACAATTAATCCAAATAAATTTTTAAAAACTAAAATAAAGTTTTTGAGAAGAGAATCGGATATGCCCTAAGAATGTCTAATTCTCACATGGAGAATTTAATAGAGTATATTTTTCGTCATAGACGGTTTCTAGCTATTAAAGGTGTCCTATTAATGATTTAAGGTCTGTTACAAAAATAATTACATAGTGCCTTTTCCAAATTAACTTATTACACATTTAAATATTATAAATTATTGTACTTATGAGATCTTGCTTGTTTATAACCCAATTCATATTTATGATAGGAATTTTAAATAGAGAGACAAAATATGACAGTATTCATGATTAACTCATCACACCATATTAACCCATCAAACACTATATTAAAATAAGATATGATAGCTTATATGTCATATCTTCACCAAACAATTCCTTACGACTTTCAAAATTGGGTCAGAATGTGAAGGTTGCTTTTGAGTTTTTCTTTCTTTTGATTTTTTTAGCGTGAATTTGAGTCTAATTTAGGTTCCCTTATATTTTTTTATTTTTTAAATCTCACCATATATAACATATACTAAAATAAAAATAAATAGTTATATATTTCATCTGCCTCATAATGATCGTTTAATTTAACAACAAAAATTTATTTTAATGAATATCATTTACAATTTTCAATGAAATTTTAATTACTTTTTCTATGCTTCCCTTCAATGATTACAATATACACAACTTCTAAAAAATAATTATAGTTTACACTGATAATAGTAGAAAATCACCTATAGTTAAGACAGGTAGTTTGATAAAATTACTTCTCTCTTCTTTTAATTATTTTATTTCTTAATATATGGACAAAAACTTTACGAGATATTTATTGTGAGACAGAGGGAGTAGTAATTAAATTTGTGGTTTTAGCTAAGTGATAAGATTTTAGTCTTGTAATATTAAGGTACTATATGCAAATCAATTTGAAAGCAATTTTAAATTGGCCATTATTGCAACCTTACTTAACAAAAATTTAACAAATGATTTGCTCATTTTAGGTGCATTCTATGCTTATTAGCAGTATTTGCTTTTACGCCTTTCAGTGATCAGCTCGAGAATAATGACATGTTATTAAAATAATAGTGATAATACTAAAACATCCCTCAAAGTTTTAGAGTGTGGGGAAACATATTCACTATTACATCTCCTATCTCTTCTCTTCGACTCTTGTCTTCTCTGCTCCCTGACTCTCTTTCGTCCCTCTCTCTCAGCCCTCTCCTTTGTGGCTACCAACCGACCTCCACACAAAGCAAATCTTTCTCCTTTCTCCCTTTTAGTCCTCTCTTGTGTTCCACACAACGCTCGTTTCTCCCTCTCAACCCCATTCTCTACAACCTCTTCACGGTGTCAGTTTCTCACTAAGACTATCTCTTTTTGCATATGACATCTCCATTATATGATATCCCTCCTTTGCGACCAACATCGCCGCATACCCGTCTCTCTCCGCTTCTTGGTCTCGTTTTCACAATCTCAATCTACATCTTATATTTTTCAGATTCTAACTCAGTTACTCTTCTACTATTTGTTAATGGTGAATTGTTTTAGTTTAAGATTGTGAACTAGTAGTAGTGGGTGAATTATGAACGATTTTAGTGTGAGAATTGATATTGTGAGTTTTTATGTTTAAATTGCGACTTTGTGATTGTGGATTGTGAATTCTTTTTCTGATTACTGTAGTCAACATGTGGGATTGTGAACTCTTTTACTTTATAAATGTGAGTTGTCACTTTGAGAATTGTGAACTGTTTGTCTGAATGTATCTGTGATTCGGTTTTTTATGTTACTAATTAAGTTAGTATTGCTAGATAATATTATTATATATTAGTAGTAAGGGTATTTTAGACTTTTCCATTCTCTTGTATATATAATTATTGTAACTCTATCACTCTATACTTTTTTACATTTGTTATGAAACCCTAGTGGGTTCCTTCTCTCCTTTATCTTCCTTCATTCTATGTTTATCATTGATAGCATGGTATCAAAGAACTTTCATTGTTTTTGTACGATCCGTTTTGAGGCTAGTACATATTTGTTGTCAACATTTTTGATCCGACTCTGCCTATTTGTTTTTGGCTCGATTTTCTCTTATTTCTGGCGTGGTTCTGCTATTTTGTTTCTCGCACGAATTTTTTTTTATTCTTCATTGACAGGTTATCCCTAATTTATTTTGTTTTAGTAATTGTGTTCGTTGTATTTTCCTGTCATTATTTGTTATGGTTGGTGTTAAGGATGACTCTCTTCAAGTTGTTAGTGTCTACCTCAATGGACAAAATTACTCTTATTGGAGTTATGTGATGAAATTTTTTTTGATTGAAAAAGATATTTGGGGTTATGTTGATGGAACTTATGTTAAGCCTATAAATAAAAGAAATGAAGCTAAATATGCCAAATATTTGAAAACATGGAATGTTAGTATTTCAAAAATCATTATTTGGAATAATAATTATGTTCAACTATATTATGATGTGCAACTAGAAACATATGATAATGTTAAAGAGATTTGGGATCACTTGAAATATTTGTATATTTTGTCTAACTTTGCAAAACGTTATTAGTTGAAAAGTGATATTGGGGCCCTTAAGTAGAACAATATGATCATTCAAGAATTCTATTCGACAATGACTAATTTTTGAGATCAATTGGCTCTTATGGAATCAACTGAATTGAAAGTTGTCAAACGTATATTGGTCAAAGAGAGGAGCAATGTCTGGTTTTGTTTTTTATGGCTCTTTGTGATGATTTTGAAGGCCTTCGGGGGGATATTTTGCATTGTTCCCCTCTTTCTAATGTTTAATTAGTAGTTAGTGAATTGTTGGCAGAAGAAGTCAAACTTATGACCCAACCTATTGTGTTAGATAAGGTAATTCTCTCAACTCATCCATTTGTTTTTCCTGCTCCTGTTCAAAAAGGAAAATCTCAAGGGAGAGTTTGGCTTCGTAAAATGAATGTTGTTTGGCAAAGAAAAAGGTCATTGGAAAACACATTGTCCGAAATTAGGTAGAACACATAAGAAGAACTTTAGATGGCCATCATCCAATGTTGTTGTTTCTGCTCTTCCTACCATTGGCTCTAGTTCATGTTATGCATACTCATATGAAACTGCTTCTCAAATACATGATATTGCAGAACAGCTTCAAAAACTTCTTGTCACTCAATCAAATACCATGTTTGCCACCTCTACTAAAGGTTTGAACTCCTCTAGTTTGTCAAGTATATCTTTATTACTTTGGGGGATATGTTAGATAATATTATTATATATTAGTAGTAAGAATATTTTAGACTTTTCCTTTCTCTTATATATATAGTTATTGTAACTCTATCACTATATGCTTTTGTTCGTTTGTTTATGAAACCCTATTAGGTTCCTTCTCTCCTTTGTGTCGTGTAAATAATTTGTGTTTTTTCAGGAGTGATACGATGTTTAAACATAAGAAAATTGATGCATTTTTCAAGAAGGAAGTTTCAGACAAAGATGAAAATTGTAAATTTTCAATATCGACATTTGAAAAGCATCCTTCTGATGATTAACCAGTTCAACCGAATGCAACACCTATAACTTGATCACTCCAAAACTTAACAATTTCTTAATCTTATTATCCTCTCTATTGTTGTGTTTGCAATTTTTTATACACTTAAATTACAAATTTACATTTTAAAATATGAATATATAATACAATATTATATTTAATTTATTAATTAAAATTATAAATTTCGACATCCTCAAATTTTTTGATCATGATCCGTTACTTAACCTTTGTTGTGAATGAAAATGATTTTAACAATGTGGAGGTAATAGGAGAAGAAGGCAAAGAAAACATTAATTTAAAATGTGAAGGACTGAAGAATTTATCATAAAAATATAAATTATTTGTTGAATTAAATTGTGTTCCATAACCGGTCAACGAACTAAAGCGTGTTAAATGGCTGCAAGTAAGAGACAAAAAAGCTTAAAAGACAAAATGTGCTTTGTTTTAGTCATTGTATTTTTTAAGGCATGGTTGGAGGTTGTTATTACCGCTTTAAATATTGTATTAATCTATGTACACCTCAAGATGTATGTTAACAACTTTACACGATTTATTTGTAGAAAAGAATCATTTAAATAACTTTATCTATTTATTTTAATTGTTATATTTTCAAGAAACTTTAGTTTTTATATAATATTAATTAATGTACATAAAGAATCATATGAGATGAGATAATAAATTATTAGTGATATTGTAAGAAAATATAAATAATAACATTAAAAATAACAAATTTTATTAATTGGTTTAATATTTGTAAAAAACTAAAATGTGACAATTAAAATAAGAGGGAGAGATAAATTTTGAAAGAAGGACAATTTAATAAATATTTTATTTTTAAAACAAAATTATCATAAATCCATTTTCTCAATACAATGGTTTGAAGTTTGAACATTCACGTGAAACAAATCAAGCAAATTAATAATAGCTCAACTTGTGGAATTTTTATTTAAATATTCTTTTTTATTTTATTTTGAACTAAACTTTCACACTTTAAAAAAAATTAAAATGCCCTATTTTTGAAAGATATTAAAATGCCCTATTTTATAAATCTTTCAGAAGATCGCTCTTTTTTTTTTTTGAAAGTAGGAGATCGCATCCCGCGGATGCGACCATATACACGTTTTAAATTTTTCTTTCTTTTTCATTTTAACTGATTATTTAATAAATTAAAAATAATTAAAATATTTTTAAAAACTAAAATATTATTAATAAAATACATTGAATTGAAGGAAAAAAAGCGATTAAATAGATCCATCAAAACAAACATTGTGTTATATTATTTTAACAATTCCATTCTATTATGTAAATTAATTTATATTATTATAAAAAATCTTATTTTGTAGATAAATTAACTATTTAATTTTATTTTGTTAACAACTTCATCTCTCTTATTTTTTCGCTGGATTTAATAAATAAAAATAAAAATAATAAAAATAATTATAATTAAAAAGAGTAAATTATATTAAAGTCGTTAACAAAATATAATTAAGTTGTTAATTTATCTACAAAACAAAAGATAATTATTAAAATAATTTAAATTAATCTACAAAATAGCATAGAATTGTTAAAATAGTATACCACATTATTTGTTAGGCACGTCTAGTCAATCACATTTTTTCTTCAATTTTCTATATTTTATA